>CM042429.1:19491383-19648883 GCA_023631565.1 Gymnocephalus cernua | reverse complement strand
AAGCTCCGACAACATATTGGCAGCGGAGTGTGTGTGTGTGTGTGTGTGTGTGTGTGTGTGTGTGTGTGTGTGTGTGTGTGTGTGTGTGTGTGTGTGTACAAACAGATAGTAGCTCTGGTCTGGTTTCTCTCTGACACAGATGACAGCTAGCTGTGTGTGTGTGTGTGTGTGTGTGTGTGTGTGTGTGTGCTTATGCATATGTACTGTATGTGTCTGTGTATGTGTGAGCCTGCAGACTTAAAGAGCAGCTCTCACTCACATGTTGACTGAACAGTGCTCATACAGTGTATTGTATGTGTACAATGTGCATGTATGCAATAATCATTGTTAGTCAATCACAAACTTTAAAAAAAGTTTACAAAGCACTTAAAAGAGGTGATACCAGAAAGAAAAAAATAATGCAATCCGAGAAATGAGAATTTAGTGGTTGTTTCAGAATGAATTTGTAGGAATAAATTGCTTTAATAAAAGGTTTGAAATACTGAACTAGTATGTACTGTAACATGTCGATGCCAATCTCCTCAGAGTTTCGTCCCTGTCAGGTTGTTTTCCTCTGATTTAGCCTGTCTTACAGCCGTAGGGACACCACACTGTATGATAGAAATTCAACAGTGAAGCAAATTGGCAGAGCCACAGAGGGCGGATCGACAGCGAGAAGACAAGCTGGGAAGGAGGCGGAGTGCAGAGGAGGCAGTGTGAAAGATAGAGAGCGAGCGAGATGGAGATGATGATGGAGGGTGGGAGAGGCTGTGGTGGTTTATATAACATCTCCAGCATGGTCTTTGGCATGCATCAGGGGGCTGAGCCATCAATCACTCCATCTGTGTAAAATCACGAGCTGACTCCAATATTGCTAAATATTTATACTGTCACATACACACAGGCATGCAGATGAAAAGAGTCATTCATTAGGGCCTTCTCAGGCCTGTCAGCCTGTAGATGGAGATTAGAGAAGCAACCTCCCACCGCGCCTGCCTCTCCTCTCACCAAGCTCCTCAGCCCTATATATAGAGCCATCAGGACGATAAATATCTCCAGTATGCCTCTGTTAGGTAAATACCCAGTAAATATGGCAGGCAGGATCGGAGACTAAGCCAAACAGACCTATGTGTCTGTGAGTGTGTGTTGTATATGAGTGTGAGTCACTCAACAGGGAACAATAGGGACTTGTAATACCATATTCTGTATGGATACACTGTATGGCTGGCCAGGCTTTGATTAGTTGGCATCAGTGTTGTTTTGGGAGAAAAAATGTGGGTAAACTGTTATTTCAGCTGATCGTCACACAACCACTAATACAAAATTGAAATCAGTTCTATTTTCAGCCTTACCGTGCTGTAAGAATGTGTTTCTTATATAAATGGGGCCTAGTACTGTAACTCACCTTGGTTTGACACTATGAACTTTAATGTGCAGTCTGAGGTTGATGTCATAGTGTGGTGTTATGCATAATGTGGGATCCAGTGTTTAGGGAGCTTGACCCATCTTGATCCCTATAGCTTTTTTTTTTATTTGAATAGGGACAGATACAAAAAACATAGATTATTACATAAAGAACAATCCAATGCCTGTATCAGTGTTTATAGCCATGGCTAATTCGCAACACACCTGTCCCTAGAAATTACTGGAATAACCCTTTCATTTTTTGTATTGCCATCAATGTGTTTTTGCTATCAATCTGTAGTTGCTCCACAGAGCGCCTTTTTTTGATAGAGGAGCAAAGAACAAAGAAATCTGGACCATATTTACTGATATGTATCTTCTATGTGCATAAACCGCACACACTTATTTCCACTAGCATTCCTAGTGTTGCACTCGCTTCTACACACAATGTGATAAATAGTTTGAAGTAGTCTGTGAAGAATGAGAAAAGAGAGCTTGATGGAGAAGTGCTGACTTTTTCACCTCCACCCACCGAGCCAACCTCTGCTGTCGGATTGTTGGTTTAAAAAAGTTGGAGAAATTGTGGGACACAGCCGCCCCAATTCTGACATCAGGAAGGTGAGGGAGATGGGGTTCTCAAAGCTATTTGATCATCCGACAGACACTTCGTGTGGAGCATACTGATGCCTTAATGTCCTCCAATCGCTTACTTCCATTGTCCGACCAATGGTAAAAAACCCAGAGTAGAAAAGCAGCAAATCCTCAAAATGTGTCATCAGCTCCCACAGTCTACCTATGAGACTGAATCAAACACCAGTGTGTTTGGATTGGTGTTCATTTAATATCAACAGAAAGACAACCTTCTGTATGTCAATACATTTTCTCATTATACAAGTCAGTGTAAGAGGATGAATGCTATTAGAGCTGAACTAATTAGTCAGTTATTGTGTAGTTGATACATGTTTTTAATGTTAAATATTACATTTCTTTGGGTTTTGGATTGTTGGTGGGACAAAACAACCTTAGGTTGTAGAAAAATGTACTGGGCACTTTCACTTTTTTTCTGACATGTTGTAGATCAAACAGTTGATCAATGAATCAATAAAGTACTCATCAGATACTAAATGATATCAATTATTCTTGAACTTCAGCACTAGCTTTGGATAAAAAAACAACAACATTCCGTCCATGACTGAAGGCTGTAGTCAGGCCTCTCTTTGGTTCCCGGTCTCAGCCTTTACTGACATCTTCAGTAGCAATCTGCTTCTGTCTCTTTGTCTATATTCTCCTTTTATTCTCTTTCTCCCCTAACCCAATCCGGCCTACTTTATTTCTCTACCCAGTTATTTTGAAATTCTGAAGCAAGCCATTATGTTGTGATTGCTCATCCCATCCGCTTTGACGGACCTCAGATCAGTGCGCGGACCAGGCCTTGGAAACAAAAAGACATCAGCAACATCATCTTCATACTGTAATTACAAGAATGTGTGTGTGTGTGGGGGGGGGGGGGGGGGGGGGGGCATTTCATTTTGATTAGCAAAAAGGCTTTTATTCTCAAACTCACATCCATAATTAATCATTAAATCATGGGAGAGTGAGTGAGAGCGACAGATAGGGGGACACAGTGAAAGGAGGATGGAGGGATGGATGGAGGGATGTAGCAATGGAGAGAAAGGGAAAAGGCATGTAATTATCTGCAGAAGTTCGACATCCCCAGTAAATCCACGGAGCCGTCTGACATGGCTAATTAAAGAAGCAATCAAAGGTCCACCTCCAGAGATTTTTGAGAGAAGGCAAGAGAGAAGAAGAAGGAAACAGGCTAGAGAGATAGAAAGAGCGCCTAGACTGAGAGAAGGGAAAGGAAGGAGGGGGAATATGGGGAAGAAGAGTGTTGTGATCTTTGTTATTGTTTCATACGTCAACTGTCCCTCTTGGATTCCTGGATGAGGCTCTTACACGCCTTCTCTCTTTATTCTATGTCTGGTTTTCTGCTTACATAAGGCCATCACACTCTGATCATTTCTGACCTTCATCTGCTGAGTGCAAATAGCTGTGATTTACACCATCAGGGAAACGACCGGCACTCCAACAAAAAGTAGTGTATTAGTCATATCTGGTTGGTAATTTTGAAAGTTGAAATGATTTCTGGGGTACATAATTAGTGATGTAACCTGCAGTCATCAGGTGTTGCAGGCCTTTCAGCATGAGACGCCCTCTCGCTGGCAGCCCCGCTGTGGTTGATCAGGCCTCACTTTGTGCAACTGTAGCAACCTCCCACATGTTTACTCTTTTAGCCAGACTAATTCCCAGCAGCCTCTGTGTTGTGGTAGATGGCGCTTGTCTTCCCTGTGATGCAAAGCGATACTTTCCTGCAGAGGCACTGCATCCTGTACTAACTGTACTGGCTAACCAAGGCTTCATACTTAGCCTTCTTAATTTGAAAATCCCCTCCATCTGGTCCTCCCAGGAAGCGGTTAGCAGCACTGTTAGCTGATTTATCACTCGCTGAGAACAATTGTTACACTCATTGATTGCATTACATTTCAGAATCTAACAGAATCTTGTCTATATTTGTAAAAGTGGGTTTCTGTGAGTCCCTTTCTTCTCTTGTGAAAAATCTTTGTTGCTGCAGTATCTTGTAAGTTTCTTGTAATTTCTTTGTGTTATAAAATTAAAATAGCATGTCATTTTCTTTTAAAGTAGTGTCTAATAATTTAATAATTAATTTTTCTTCGTCCAAACAAATGTGCTTGTGTATTTATTGATGCTTATTTTATAGCTGGAATTCAAACAGTATTTACAATGCCGTAACTAAGATGTTCAAAGGATGGAAGGATGAAAAGTAAAGGTGTAGTTGGGATGGTTTCCCCGATGATTGTGTTTTTTTATTTGCTTCCCCATTTCATTTCTCTCTCTCTCTCTCTCTCTCTCTCTCTCTCTCTCTCTCTCTCTCTCTCTCTCTCTCTCTCTCTCTCTCTCTCTCTCTCTCTCTGGGGGCACAGACCCGGGGGACACGAGGTAGATAGAGTTAGTGTGGACCAGATTATACTCACACTGGGTCATCCTCTGTCAGCAGAAAAAGAGCTGAGAGCAGGACGCTGACCTGTGTTCCTTCTGACCAGTGTGTGTGTGTGTGTGTGTGTGTGTGTGTGTGTGTGTGTGTGTGTGTGTGTGTGTGTGTGTGTGTGCGTGTGCGTGCATACTTCTCACCTATTGAGCCCTTCTCAGCTCAATCTATGGCATATTACACTATATCTCATTGTCCAGGGTTTTGTCACTCTGGATGATTATCACTCACTTATATAGTTTTCTATTTTCATGTGTTTTGTGTTCATGTTCAGTGTTAAACATGCATGCCAGTATTTAAGATACATTTAATATTTTTTTAAATCCACATTTTGATATTTTTTACATGATATATGTATATCTCTTCCGTGCAATAATTATTTTGCCATAAATGGAGTACCTTAGTTTATCAGTGTATCCACAACCTGTCTTGTTTACTTCTTGTCAGGTAGCGATTTCCTGTTTGTGGGAGAGAATTACCCAGTGTTTTAGTTACACAACTTGTCTTTTAGCTGTTTGGAAGTGTTTTTCTTTTGCAGTTACTGTCAGTTTAAACATACTGTACTCTTGAGCTCTTCTATCATTTTCAGGCTGTGTATTTGTTGCATGTAGGTGAAACAACTTAGCTCATATGAGGAATGACCGGACATTTATTATGTACGTATGTTGGGTCAGTTATTTGTTTTCCTTGAAACCCTGCTTAAACTTGTGTTTTCTTTCCGACCTGGTGCAGCAGGAAAGTCTTAAAATCTTGGCTTTCGCTCACATTTACGCTCATAGATGATGCATACTCTGGATATTACAAAAAACATAATTTATCCTCATTGCTTCTACTACTCACTATACACAGTGAAGTGACAGTGAAGAGGAAAACATGTAGGAAAAAATTAACATTGTGGGGTGTTTCAGAGACTTACTTTTCTGCCAGACCCAAACTCTTGTATTTAGGACTGAAAAAAGGAAAGAGACTATTAACTACAGGAAAACACACTTCTTTTCTAAGGAGCCAGGAAACACAACAATTTAAAAAAAAGCATGACTTCCTGTGTTTCAGAGGATTTATGTTTTCTTTTAAGAGTCTTCATGAACGTGTTAAATAGCCTGAACATTGTGTTACGTCAACTGACAACAAAGAGTAACAACACAGACATTCATTTATGTGTGCACATTATGTAAAATCACTCCTGCTTGAACTTCAAGCTGAAGCCACTGATGTATTAATATTGGCCTTCAGAGCCACCATATCGGTGTATCAGCCCAGAAGGCCCTCTGTCAGTCTGTGCCCTCATTCTCTTCTGTTTATTTGTCCTTGGGGTGTGTTCAGTGCGTCTCCATCTCTCTCTCTCTCTGCCCAGTCCACCCGGTGTCAATCTGGCTGCTGTATAATTGGTTGTTTTTTGGTCGGCCGGCCTGTCGTCCCTGGCGTTGATTCATAGCGTTTGTAAAGGTGACAGTAGCGGCTGTCCCTACCAGACAAAGTAGAGCCATCACTAGCCAGACCTCAGCTGACCTGCTAGTTTGTGCACACACACACACACACACACAGACACACACATACACGCATATGAAACACATGCAGCTTCGCCTCAGGCCTCACAGGGGAGGAGAGGCAGGTAAGGTCATCATGTACACAGCTCGACCAAAGAAGATCCTAATACACACACACACACACACACACACACACACACACACACACACACACACACACACACACACACACACACACACACACACACACACACACACACACACACACACAGGTGAATAAACACATACACATATGGATGATTGTCTTTTTGTAGTATGCATGTATAAAACTAAATAATTGATACACATACGCATCTATGCACTTATAACACATATACAATAGATTGCCATACATATCCTGCTGTAATATGTTATGCAATTCATATACATACAGTATGAATAATAAAATAAATGCATTAACACAATAACAGAAAAAGCATGCACAAATAAATATAAAATAACAAAAGTGTCTTTATATAGCACCTTTCTAAAAATAATGATAAGTCACTTTACAAGTAAATGATGCCTAAAATCATTGGAGAAAAAAACAGTAGAAAAAGCAAATCAATCAAAATACTGTTTTATGAAGAACATGATGAAATACACGCACGCACACGTAAATTTATATACATTTAAAAACACACAGACAAGTATAAACACCTAGAAACACACACACACACACAATGACACACACTCGTATGCAGGCCTTCCCCAGTGACCTGGATACACCCACAACTGACACTTTATCTACTTAGCTGTGTCACCTTCAAAAGCCTGCACTAGTGTGACACACACACACACACACACACACACACACACACACACACACACACACACACACACCATCTCATCTGTAAAAATCCCCCCCACAAATAACAGCTATTTGTGTGTCAGTTTCAGGGGTCTCCATCACGCTCCTTTTAAAGCACCGGCTTCATATCTATAATTGAAGGTAATCGGCTGGTAAAAGGATTGTAAAGGGGCTTGTGCTGTAGTTAAGAATTGATCATATGCTCTGGCTTTTTCATGGTCCTGCCATTGACCTTGTAATTGATTTGGTGAGCATGTTTTATTTCCTCCGCTCTTGTGTTATGGTTTGATATAGTATATTAGACTTTGGCTTACTGTAAGGTCTATTCAGGATGATATCTTTGTCTTTCACGTGTATTGTTGTGTACCTTTATCCTTGTGAGAACCAATTAGGATGTAGTGAGTGGCACATGTGGGTTGACGTGAGGGTTGAATTCGGTTGCGGGTTTACAACCAGTGCCACGTCCTCATAAGTATAGCAAGAATAGCATGTAGGCGTGTGTGCGCCAGTGAGCTTACATTTGCAGCAAGCTGACCTGTGTTACAACGAGTGTAATTGATTGTGTGTGTGCTGGTGTCTCGGTGTTAAGGTTAATTTCTCTAACTGCTGGTAAGTGCTGTCTGACCGCTCCCCTGGCGGCCTCTCAGAGCTGAAGTAATGCCACTTAGAGGCCCCGGGCCCCCACCGCTGGCCAGCCCATTGATCCGCTGATCAATAATTGCATCTGTACACCGTACACTGAGCAGGGAGGCTCCCTCACTGACCTGACGCTCACACACCGACTGGTGTAAGCCACGCAGTCACGCCACACACGTTTACCTAAGGGTCCTTAAAGAGGTTCCAGAGGAGTCTCCAACTAAATCAGGTTTAGTTTCTTTTCAGTATCATTTCATTCATTACGAGTTATCCCATTTGGAGAACAGATTCACTCTCATCACTGTTATATCTCCATACAGTGCAAACAGCTGTGTTCTCCTAAGATTTCTTCTCTGATAAAGATCCAACACAAAACTGTGAGAATCAAGCATAAGTATCAAAAACAATCAGTGCATGGTGCTTTTAACTAGGGATCGACTGATACGGATTTTTTAGTGCCGATGCCGATTTTTTTTTACATCAACCTTAGCCGATGTCCGATACGGGCTGCCGATTTTCTTGAGCCGATATTTGGAGCCGATACTGCTTTTGCTCCCTCAATTTTCTACATAAAATAAAATGAGCATGTCTAAGGCTAATATGCCGCCTAATATGCAAAGACTACACACTAGTAGGTCTAAACAAAAATGTAAAAGAAGCTGCCAGATTTGTCAACCACAGAACATAAATCAGCAGAGGAAAATAACGTGATGTCAGATGCACATTGAGCAACAAATTGTTCAAGTTTCTGTTCTAAACTGCATCAACGTTAAAGGTATAAATATTCAACAACATATAAAACATATCTCAAAGTTTTAAAAGCAGCACTCTCATATTATTGCTGTGATGCGTGTGTCCCACTGAGTGAGACACACACACACACACACACACACACACACACACAAACTTGCATGTGAACGGGAGCGTCCCTAGCAACACCGAGCTGCCTTTGTGAATGCCTGACTGTAAATAATGCAGGGAAAATCGGCGAACGCAGTATCGGCCGATGCAAATACACGTAAAAAACGCAATACGATATATCGGCCGGACGATAAATCGGTCGATCCCTACTTTTAACAATTTCAACTCTTCTGCTATTGTTTTTCAGCAATTCTCGCCAATAATAATAATCAGGTCTATTTCTGTGGAACTCACTTTTGGACCTGTTGGACTGTTTCTTTGTATGCCATAACTCTTAGCAACCAGGTCTGATCTTGAAAATCACCGCAGTTCCCAATGGTGCAAAGAAAAGCTATGCTTAGCCTTTGACATGAGATTTATTGCGAACTGTAGAATGCAACTACTAAAATTTTGCTCTTTATTCTCTGTCATTTGTCCTCCTGTTTATAGATGCAAATGTATCTGTCCCTTCCACTCATCTCATCCCTTTTTTCCCTCAGACTCTTGATCACTGGTGTCTTCCATATTGCTGTTTTCCCCACAAGTTCTCACATAAACCATCTAAAGAAATGGTATACACTTACCTCGGCAGGGCGTTCGAATCTGATGTGCATAAAATACATAAATAAAATTCCCCACACGTATACCATGAGCTTCGTACAAGTTTATTATTAGTCACTGATTCAGATTTACTCGAAGATTTTTCTTGAGACATTTCTGTCATCTGGAAATCAAAATGACATCACTGCCTATCTCTGCATCCTTTTCTTCCTTCTGTTGTTTTATTCCTCTCAGGGAGCCTCCATCTTGTTGCAGATCACAGCCAATAAAGCAGCCTGCCTCTCTCTCTCTCTATCTCTCTCTCATCCTCTCTCCTACTTCCTGTTAAAGGAATCAGTCAGTCAGAACACTCAAAACACATATTAAACAGGCATCAGCCTCTCGCCGGGGCCAAATCACGCTGTTCAAATGTTGTTCTTCCACCGGGAGCGCAGGACAACTGAAGAGATGGGATCTGCAACATTAACTTGATTCACTGCTGCGGCGACTGAGTGACACTCCATAAACCTCAGCGGGCCGCCGCTGGGTCCTGCTGACAGCACCCCATGGCTAATGTGACACACACTAGCAATGCGTAGCCTTACCACCCCCACAGCACTACACACACTCTTGCACACACACATATATATTTAAGCAAGCATACGCAAGGGCTGACATATACATACAAATACGTATAGTAGCACATTATATATATATATATATATATATATATATATATATATATATATATATATATATATATATATATACAGGTGTTATGGTAATGCAGTAGAATCTGCACAACCATTGAGTTATTGTCCTCTCCAGCCGACCTCTCGCGTTTTGGCATAGGCAGTTAGCATGGGCCCTGTAGCTCTGTGTAAATAGGTAACCTCTGCTGCTCAAAATGCCAACTTGCTCTGGCTGTCCTCGACAGTACTGACTCGCTCCACACACTAACTACTGTGCCTGTCACTTGAGATACAAATAGTAGAGTCCGAATTGATATTTACCACACAGACTTGTTGCCCGTGTACAAATGCACTTTGTTACCTTATACTACATGTACAAGGAGAGAGTGATATGCAGTAGATGTATAGAGACAGATAGAGATTCATAACGTGAGAGAAGAGGCAGGCTAATAGAGTTAGAGACGGGCAGAAAGACAAATACAGTAGGCCGACCTAAAGTCTTCCTCCGTTGTTCAGAATGTAGTATTTGAGCTATACTAGCAAAATGTAGCCCTGATATCAGTCTAAACAAGGCTCCAGAGTACCAAAAAAACTCTCTCAACAAGGCCCTGGCGCTGATTGCCCCGTTTTCCTTTACACTAAAAGGAAACTTACTGCACTTAGGTACAAAAACACACAAAGGGAAAAAATCTTCTGAATGGAAGTGAGTGAGTGAAAACAGCTTTATCTTTAGAAAGCCACCCTGTCCATCTACACTTAGAGACTACACTGTCTCTTGACTCCAATATCAGTTATTATTCTGTGACATCTGGCAACGTCTGTTTGTAAATTCTTTATCATTTGTTAGGCCCATTATGATTCAACAGCAAGAAACCCTGGCTAACTCTTCTACTTTTCTGCAGTCTTTGTGAAAAGAGATCTTGAAATGGCTGTCTTTTGTCCAGTGTTCTTTCTTTTTAAGCTACTCCCTAAAATAAACCTTGCGGTTGTAGACAGGTGAGAGTGTATGTATGACGCATGTCATTAAGGTAACAAGTTCTTATCTTCTCACTTTTAAGATGATTTCTTTGTGGGCATTTTCGGCCTTTATTTTGACAGGACAGCTGAAGACATGAAAGGGAAGAAAGAAGGGGAAATGACATGCAGCAAAGGGTCGGAGTCGAACCCAGAGTCCGCTGTGTTGAGGAGTAAACCTCTATATATGGGCACCCGCTCTACCAACTGAGCTATCCGGGCACCCATCTTCTCACTTTTAGGATAATGCCAGTTGTTCATGATTTATGATACTGTATGCTAAAGTGTGAACATTTGCACAGGACAGATTGGCATAGGAAAAGTTCAGTCAATATTTGTGAACATGAGCTAGACTCTCTCAAAGACAGAAACCAGAGAAGTCTCAAACTTGTAATGTAATTTACATGCTTTAATGTTCACAAAACACAAGTTATCCCTCATACTGTCTGTGTAAAATAGACCTGTATTCACCGTCTGTCTGAAACGCTTTGGATTAGCACCTGTCTTTTAAGCCCCCTCAACGAAAAAAAGCCCAGTCGGCTCTGATTGGTCAGTGTTTCTGGTTCCTCCACAGCTGTGCTCTCTCCACCGACTTTGGCGTGCAGCCGCTCGAGTGATGCGTTTTACGTCACCGCTGGGAAAGAACAACAACATTCAGCTTTGAAGAAGAGGACAAACATTACCAGATAATTACCTCTTCTGAAGAGTCCTCCATGTCCTCCTTGAGCTACTGGCAACTGCGTTGAGGAGGAGTGGGGGTGCGATCACGGAAGGCTTGCACCATGTGGATGCACCAACAGTGTTGTCATTACTTAGAATTCCTCAGGGGGAGACAGAAACTATGCACTATAGCTTTAAAATGCTCTAAAATTGAGTTCTTTGCTGAACCTGAGAACAGCGTTTAACTCTTTGATGCACAAATTCGAACTTTGCTTGCAGCCATTAAGAACAATATATGTGTTCCTTGACACTAGCATCTGCAAGTCTGTCCAGGTCTTAATTTTTCACTCTGATGTTGGACACACTAACGCATAAAGTGCTGTTTCCTCCAGCGCTCCATGTACAAGCTTGTCCATTTTGAGAGTGTATCTGCGCTGGACTAGTAAAATATCTTGTCATCTAAGGACAAGTGGTCACTGCCTACTTAGTCTATATCGACGGCGTTTCATTTACGGGATTGTCGAAATCTAACACATCTCTGTGCCTGTTTACATTGGAGGAGGACAGGGCACAGTTGGGTCAGAGACTGTTTGCCGCACAACTCTGAGTTTTTGATCACATTGTCAACCTTGTGAGAGCAGGACATTAAATGTCAGGGGGAGATAGAAATATCAATGATTGATGAGCTTGTTTCTGTATGTACTGCAAGAACTGTGTGATCTCATCGCTACCCTGGGGGTAGACCTTGTGCCTTCAAAATGTCAACTTCTCAGGAAATGAGCTAACAGCAACAAAAGTTATTTTGTTATTTCCCAAAAAAGTTGATGTTTTGAAGAGAAGTTTTGATATTTTAAGGAGCTTCCTGAGCCTAAAGTGTTGTAGAATCTGCAAACTTACAAGTGCAAACATTCAGGTCAAGCTAAAACATTGCAAATTAGGGTCAATGTAGTCTTCCCGTGATAATAATATGGGTGAGCTTCCAGTATTTGTAATAAGTTAATTTGTGCTCAGAAGCCGAGGAGTGAACAGAGTCCCCTCTTCACTGTCTCAAATTCCCATTTTTCTGCATAGATTAGCCTACAAGTGTCTGAGCCAGGCACTGTTTGAACAATGGCATTTCTAACACTGTTCCTATCACCTTGGAAACGCCATGGCAACCTGTGATCTGAGAGGGCGCAGTGTGGCTCAATTAGCACCAGCCGCATCTCACGTCAAGTCTTCTGCCAGCCTAATATCTCCATATTCTTTCTCCTTTCATGCATTAAGTGACACAAATATGTGAAGTGTTACGTCACCTTTTATATCAACTTCCTCATAGATTTTTCCCTTTTTCTCACAGTGGTGGAAGCATAGACAAAGTAAGTTCCAACAGCTGTGGTTACCAAGAACATTAAGAGAGAGGATAAATATGAATGGCCATGTGTGGTGCAGTAATTGCCATGCCTATTTTTAGTCTTTTGCACATGGTCCTGACCATATTGCCACTAAATTATATTCCTTTTATAATAAGTTTTGACATTTTTTGTCTTAACTCCTATTGTTGTTATAACATATGCCATGATCAAAGGAACATTTAAAGTGATTTAAGACCTTTCTACTCAGTTTTGGATTAATTTTAGCAGTCTAGGAATTGAATAAAAGTATCCAGTTAAGAAAAAGAAGAAATGTAATGTAAAATGTATCTCTGTGTTCTCCAGGTATCGTGTCCAAGTCTTTCGAGTGTCGTCTGAAGGGTCAGGGGGCTACGTTTGTGGAAACAGAAGCCATGGACTCCCCTGTGCACAATAATGGCTCGTTGGAGGCATCCGGCCACGATGGTTCTATCCAGCAGGTCATCATTATCCAGGGCTACGGCGACGGGGAGGTGACCATCGACCAGGCCCTGGAAGAGTCGGCTGCTGCCACCCTGCAGACACTGGCCATGGCCGGCCAGGTGGCAGAGGTGCTCCACATCACAGAGGATGGACAAGTCATAGCCTCGGGCAGGGAAGTGGCATCCGCAGGGGCCCACCTGGCTGAAGGCAGCACCCAGTACGTGGTGCTGGAGTCGGGCGAGGCCAGGAAAGAGTTGCTACCCCTCGCTAGAGGAGGGGTAGCAGTTGCAGCCGCAGGACAAAGTCACATGGTTTCAGAGTCATCCACAGCTCTGGATGCTCTGCTCAGCGCCGTCAGCGAAATGGGCCATCAGGAGGAAATGCAAGGGCAGGCTGCCGTCGACCAAGAGGTCGTGAAACCTGAGATAGCCGAGGCTGTGCAGAGCGTAGCGCAGCCAGACGTCAAACAGGAACAGGAAGAGATGCGGGTCATCCAGGAGACTAGCCGCCAGGAGATGCAGGAGGTGCTGCAGCTCGCCGCGTCCCAGATGATGAAGGAAGGTCTAACCCAGGTTATTGTCAACGACGAGGGAACGCACTACATTGTGACAGAGCTGGACAACTGCACCTTACAGGTGGAGGGAAGTGTGTATGGAGAGGCTGGGGCAGGGGCCGGGGAGGGGCAGCAAGCAGAGCATCAGGCTGGAGAAGAGATGGTGGTCTATCTGGATGGAACCCCTCATAATATAGTTATGGAAGGGTAGAGGATAGAGAAATGAACTCAGAAGAGGTACAGTTGTCGTTTCATAAACTTTTTACTTGTTTAATTCTGTTAAAGCCTACTTTCTTTTTTTGTTTAATTTTTTTTTACATCACTTCTGTTTTTGACTATCATCTCTTGGGCTACGCTAAACTCAGGTTACACATCATTTATTCAGAGGGACAGTGGAGGAAACAGGTTTGGTGCTAAGTGAGTTAACTTGCAATAATCACAACCACCAGGACTACATTAACCACTTGATTAATGCCATGCAGTTTAAGGAAAGGAAATATTTCCTCTTGAAATAGGTTTTTGAAAATGCATCTAATATTCTGAGAGTCATTCAAAGGAAAATGTGTATTCTGCTTTTTTGTTTTCTTTGATACCTTTGTTTAATATTACCTTAGGTTTGTGATGTTAGAATTTTGACCATGACACAATGATTTATTAATTCTCTTTTTATTATTGTCTTTCCATCCTTTGTAGGGATTAGTATGTTACTAGTTGATGGATTTAAAAAAAAAACAGATCTTACAGATGATTTACATGTAATAAAATAGAGTTGATAATTACACATTTCAGTTTTTTGACAACCCTAGCTCTAAAAACCATTAATGCCATTTCATTTCGGACAATAAAGATTGAGTCTAATTTTTAACCACCAGATTCTTTTCTTAGGAGTATTTGCCATCAATTGTCACATCAAGCTCACATTTCAGCATCATCATATCATATAAGCAACATGCACATACATGCATCAGCTGCTGGCTCCCATCAGGCATGCTGATCACTGAACGCTGTCATTATCATCACCATTATCATTATCGTCGTCATGATCACCATCATCCTAATCGTCATCCTCTCTTCTCTCCCCCCATCAGGTCCTTTCTGTTCATTGCATACAACACATTCATCCTTTTTTCCCCCTAGCAGTATTCAGCACTGGAGGGAGAATCAATATTCATTTAGGCCCCTACACAGGCCGCGTTTCTGATGGAGTGAGTGGGAGAGCAGTATGACGGCTGCGAACACAATGGCCAACCGCTGAAAGTAGAGAGACAAAGCACTCATACACACAGAGGGCATCAAAAGATCATCCCTTTAACACACACACACACACCGTGCACACAGAGCCTGAAGGTGGGCTGAGAGAGAAAGTGTTGGAGGAGTGGGCAGGAAAAATGAGAGGATTACAGATGGATGTTGAGAGAGGTGAGGCCAGAGAGAAGTGAAAGAGCAGTGAAATCCACAACCACACAGAGAGAAGGGAGCCTGTAATTTCACATAACATCTGTGTGCCTTTCAGCCTGTCTTCGGCTCCTGCTCTCAGCCCCATGTTGCATTGGTAAACTCGCAGTCTTTGTATGCTCTCTTTTTTTTTCATTCAGCAAAGATAGGCACATTTAACAGAGGTCACTTTCGCTTTGTGAGCATCCATAAGTGCCTGTGAATGGGAACCAAAGTTTTTTCACACCCACTGTGTTGCAAAAGATGCAACGATAACATTTAAATGCCTCACATTTTTAGAATGTACCACCATTGACCATCGTCTGTTTTGAAATAAATAACTAAATAACCATATGTTATTTTATGTGTGTGTGTGTGTGTGTGTGTGAGAGTGTGAGCCTGCGTTTGTGTTTTTGTTCTCAATAGGAATGTCTGCCTGCGATCACTCGTTATTCTACATGTCTGGCTGAGTGATTGTGTACTGTTGTGTGCATCTCCACCCTCCTCGTGTATGTCCCTAATCAGGGCTGGATGGCTCATTATTAACTGCAGCAGGCCACTCGTGTGACATGGAAGAGAGAGAAATTAGCAGCTGTCACCCAGTGATGAGTTCATTTCCTGACAGGCCTCTGCTCCGAAGAGTCCTGCTACAGACGACCAGACGGCTGATGGAAACCTGCTGCTGATGCTTAATTGGAGAGCCGGAAAAGGGCAGGGGGGAGAAGGGGTGGGCTTGGATGGAGAGAGATGAGGGTAAAGAAGTGTGAACAAGGGTGGAAGTAACGCATTAAAGTATTAGGTAACAGTTAGAATGTAACTATTGGAAGAAGAACAAATCCACAGCAGTAATTTGACTCACCAGTAGGCTACTTTGATGGTATTATCATGTATATTCTGGTACTTCAATTGCAGATAAAGACTTTGCATGCACATTATAATCATCTTATGAAATATGATGCAGTGCTATGATTAAACTACCCAGAAGTATATAAAATTAGCTCCACACTCCGTAACAGTAACAAAAGCAACACAAATAAAATATGAGCATATAATAATACATTCTGAAAAAGGATAAAAGGAGAGTGACTATTAAACTTACATCCACACTGTACCCGGAAGCATGATTCTAAATGAATGCTAATGTTGCTCTGTATCTGCAGGATGTGTGATAGGCACCTGTTGGTTAACAAGTTCATGGTAACATGTCATTGTGCTTACAGCTTGTTTCCGCTGGCTCCAAGTGGCCAACAAGTCAGTTATTGTATGTTTAAGTACATTTTGTATTCTCTGCCGTTCATTGTACTTTGTTTATTTTAAGTGACAAAGGTCTAATCTATCGATATGTATACATGTTCATATTTACTTCCTTGAAAGTCTGTTAAAGTTCAACATAGTGCTGGCATCAGGGTGGAACTCCTGGTGCGAAAAGGTTAATGCTAGTCTATAGACACAACGTTCCACTTCTGGAATTGCTCAGGTGCCGCCGGAAATTCCCGCCGGATTTCAATCTTTTCGGCCAGATGTCCATTACCCTCTGCTTTCTTTGCATTGGAATTTTATAACTGGTTAACTGCTCCTCAGATCTCTGCAGGGTAAATCCAGACAGCTAGCTAGACTATCTGTCCAATCTGAGTTTTCCTTCCCGAGGATATTTTGCAGCGGCATCATGGCTCTGTTCGGTGCTTAGCCCAGCCCGTGATGATTGTGATTGGTTTTATGAAATGCCAATTAACTAGAGCACGTTTTTCTCCCATCCCGAAATGCTGTGTGGACTCGCCAGGTCTGGCAATGCGAGACTAGGTTAATGCATAGAATTAGAATGAAAGTAGAAATGACATTCCTATTCAAATCAACATAGCAGGATGGATCAGAACATTTTTATGTTCATGATTGCCACTGCAAAGAATTGTGACTGTTGAAGCGGCTTACTCATTCTATTACTATGGCCATTGCACAGTGATGAGCACCATCTTCTTTAAAACTAGTCAAATGACCACGGCAAACCGTTCAGTGTTCGTTCTATCATTCTATTTGTATGGGTTAATACCTCTGCAGTGGTGGAATGTAACTAGGTAGCTCAAATACTGTACTTAAAGCAACACCAAAGCACTTTTCCTCTTCAGTCCCCCTACAGGTTGGAAGCGGAATTGTCCATTACCGCTGTTGTATGTTTCATTCGAACTACAGAGCCGCTACCCAATCTGGCAAACTTGCATAGTGCGATTATAGCCGATAGAGAGCCGGAAAGCGAATGCAGAAGTGCCGTTCACCCTGTTACGAGTTGATGAACCACTGAAACGATTTTGGAAACATTATTATCTTTGGTGTTGCTTTAAGTATTTGCATTTTATGTTACTTTATACTTCTACTCCGCTACATTTGTCTGACAGCTTGGGGACGATTTACTGTACAATGAATACTTCATACTTTCAAGTATACGTAGCTGATAATATATATACATATTACATACTTTTACTTAAGTGAGGTTTTAAGAGCAGGACTTTTACTTGTGGAGTATTTTCACAGTGTGGTATTAGTAATTTTACTTAAGTAATGGACCTGAGTACTTCTTACATCACTGTGCCTCTGTACTTTTACTTTGAAGGCAGGATACTGGCTATGTGGTATTATTGCATTGTGGCATTGCTACTTTAAGGATAGGCTAGGTGGGAGTGGAGCGTAGAGAACTCAGTATGTTGGGTGACACACACACACACACACATATAAATGCACACTCTCATACATAGAACACACAAACATAAATGCACTCTCATACATAGAAACAGTAACGTGCACCCTTTCCCGGGGGCAACTCTCATTACTCTCCTGGGGACAACTGAGAGGGACAGGAGTGGGGCTGTGGGTCTCTCTCTCTCTGTGTTTTCATGAGTATGATAAATATAGCAATTCTATTTAGTCGCCATCTATAGAAAACATATCAGCCTGGGGATCATTTTCTTAATGTCTCCGCTATTAGTTTTGGCTTCCCTTTGGCAGTATTAGCATGCCGGCTGATATGGTGTGTGGGTGTGTGTGTGTGTGTGGGTGTGTGTCTCTCTTCCTCTTTCTCTCCTCGGGCTCCAGGTACAATTCTATTAAACCTGACTTGTTTGTTTATTTCCTGTCTGTCTCCCTCTACATGTGCCTTGCTTGCTAGAGCCTTGAATCCTATGGTGTGTACATACATCGATAGGCCACATATAGTTGCATGTACAGTCGGAATCCAGTGTTTGTTTTTGTCATTTTTGTTGCTGGAAATCGATAGTTGTTTGAGGCAGAGGTGGAGTGCTGGGGAAGCCACGGTTCAGTTACGGTTCATCTCTTCCATGGGAGTTATTATGGGAAAAGGGGAAGGAGGGGTATGTGGGGAGCCCCGCATGGCTCTTCTCCCTTTCTCTTACTTTTCCTATGTGGCTCTGCATTTGTGTCTTTGATCATGTTAATCCCTGCCTAGCCCCCCACCCCCCTGCTCTCCCTGCCATAGACTCACTGCCACACACACCTCAGCGCCTGACAGAAATTGACAGCCCACTCTATCCCACACATACCCCCCCTCTCCGAAATGGCAAGCATTCTCCATTCCTAGCAGCTTACCCCCACCCCAAAAAAGAACAAAATAAAACACCAGGCAGGCAGTCAGTCAGTCCCATTGACCGTCTGCAGCACTTCATTAAGGAGAGGCAGTGATTGAAAAGGGATCTGATTAGCTCTCTATGATGAGATAGCAACGTTTCAACCTTGAACCAGAAACAACTGTAAGTGCTTTTTAATTAGGCACACAACACTGAGGAAAAGCACTTCAAAACTGAAAAAGGAGGGAGTGAAAGACAAAGTATCTCCAGCAGAAGGAAAAGTAAATGATGAGGCAAAGAGTGGATCAGTGGGAGGCCTATTCCCTCTGCCCTTACAAGAGCATCACTTTTTCAACACCATGCACATCATGGAAGAGAAACTTGAAATTTAATTGAGCTGAAATGCCCTCAAAACAGTTCCAGTTTAGTTTCTTCTCCATTTAGATGTACAATATTTAAAATTATATGGACCTCTTGTGGGTAAGAAAGTGTTGTGCCTTGAATCTACTCTCTTGAATTAAACAATTTGACATTTTCAATTTTCTATCAGTGGCACTCACAGAGTCTGATTCACGTATATAGACTCTGAGAAATCGGCACGCTACCCTGCGCCAACATGCCACTCTGTTTAAATAGCAGATCTTCACTGTCAGCTTGCGTTAACACCTTTCTACATAGCTGCTGCAGCCATCTGTTTCATGTCAGTCCTGTCATATAGGGGTTAAATCTGTTGGTATATTAATTTTATCAAAACAAACAGCATGACGCCTGAAGAGAGTGAATAAAGTGGTATGATAGGTTTTCTTGATTCAGAAAATATTTCATGATGAGGTGAAACTTTAATGGTTTACTTGGCACAAAGTTGGGTCACTTCGAGAGTAAATACTTACAGAATACAGCAAAGAGAAACTACCAACTTGTGCCAACACTGAAAATACTAATGCACCAAAATTAAGCTAAGACATCAGTAGTTAAATACAATGGTAAATGGTTTCTTTCTGATATCCAACCAGTGTGTAGGACTTGTAGCATCTAGCAATGAGGTTGGCAGATTGCAACCAAGTGAAAAACCATTCCGTTTCCAAGCGTGTAGAGAACCTAGTGTGGCCGTTAAAGGTTTGTCACCTAAAGTCAATTGTTATGATTGTAAGATTATAGTGAACGTGATGAGTGCAGGGTCATACGTATAGTACTAATGCACAAATCAATATACTGCAAGAATAAATTCCTTGGATTCTTTTGGGTTCTGTTAAAGAAAGTAAAAGAAAGAACAAGGCTACGAGTCGTCAGTCATGCTAGCAGCTCCGTGAGGCTTAAAGGTTTTTTATAGTCGTGTGTAGAATCGATGGCGCAGACCCCTCTGCGTCTACGCTGGACCCTACGCCGTAGCCTGACGTGCACCTCTCGAAAAATGTAACTGCGCATCGCAGCGTGGCACGTCGCTCGGCCGTGGCTTGGTAGCGTTGCATTTCCCCCGACTCATTTCCTGGTTCTCCTTCACCATTAACAACATGAAATCAAGGAGAGGGGTAACTTTTCCTGCTCCAGATTTCCCACCGTGGTCAGAAAGAACAGGGGAGACACTTTGTTTCTCTCACTATGACTCTAGAGTCGCTACACGCTCCGGAGCTAATCGCCGTCACTCTCTCACTTCCTCCTCGCTCTAAAACACACTCCCCACACACACACACACATGCCGGCTCGACGCACACACCAGCGCACAAGTATAAACATCAGGCCACTTACGTAGGCTCCGGCGAAAGCTCTGCGTGGAGCCTCCGCACAACCATAAAAACCCCTTTAAGCACAGCAGTGTTTTGAGCTAAATTATCATCGTGCTAACATGCTCACAATGGCAGTGCTAACATGTTCATGTATAGCAGGTTTAATGTTTGTCATGTTAACAATCTTAGTTTAGTGTGTTAGCATGCTAACATTTGCTGACTAGCACGAGTCTACATCTGATGCGGGTGGGAATCAAAAGTTAAGCAATTCTTTGGTTATAAACTTATAAGTATTGGGCAAATTGACATTCTGACCATATGAGGGCATCAGGTCAGAATTTCGAGATTACCAAAGTTATTGCAATCTATTTTAATAGAATGGCTTTACCAATTTCCATGGTAATCCATCCAATAGTTGTTGAGACATTTCACTTAAAACCACAAATGTCAACCAGTCGAGAAAAAATGCAGAAGATCACCCAAGTTGTTAGGATTCATCCTCTGGGAAGCATGAAAGTCTGTATACAATTTCAAAGTAATACCTCAAAGGTTGTAGAGATATTTGTTGGACCGATCGACTGATATTAGAGCCATTTTGCTGTCATAACTAAAAACAATAGAAACTAGAAGGACACTCCCTATCTCGCAATGTTAATGAAAGTGAAAAATAATTTGTGTATCTGCCCCGTGACTCGGATCTGCTCCAACATTTAATGGGTTCTTCCTTGGCCCACGATACACCCTTCCACAAAGTTTCATGAAAATTGGGCCAGTCATTTTACCGTAATCCTGCTGACAGACAAACTAACCAACAAACCGAACTGAAAACATAACCTCTTTGTCAGAGGTGACCATAGAGGAAAATAATATTGTTTTCTATTAACTAAAAAACAGTAGCAGTATATATCCCCTCTGTCCACCACTACCTCAACAAATAGCATACCTGTCTCTCCCATGTCTTGTCAAAATTACTATCCCACTAAAGATTTCCAAGTACATTCTGACTTTTTGTATTTTGATAGCAAAAAAGATGGATAACATTTTCTGACATGAAAGAACAACAACAACAACAACCTGACCAATATTAATCCAATCCTGAAAGGCTTTTTCCATTATTCTTGCAGATGTGCCTTTTTTGACATTCACAAAGCTGATTGATTGACCACAACTCGGCTGGTGGAAACCCAACCAATTCATGTGTTATTAATAATGCACCATTTCAAAAGGTTGTTGAAAATGTGTTTGCCAGTTGGATGGAAACAAAGCTGTTGGTGTTCTTTACTAATTTAACACAGAGAGGCCCATCCTGTGGCTTCAACTACCTACATACTGACACTCCTCTAACTTTGAGATAGAGATTTTCTTAGCTTTACTAACTGCCTGATGTTGTTTCACCAACCGTAACAGGTAAAACAATTTTCTTAGGGCGGATGTGTCAGATGAAAAAAAAGATCCCACAGCCTGCTCTTGCGACACAACTCTGTTTTCATTTATTACACTTACATTCCAGTCCAGTTGGACTCTCATCAGCGTGTGACATGTTTACAAATGGGCCTATGTGTGTTTGAATCTTCACTATTCAAATGATGTGACTAAAATGAGAATGTCAAATATCTCCGTGCATGAGCAAAGTTTGATTTTGCAGCAGGCTTTTCTCTTAGTCACCCCCTTCGTGTCTATAACTTTGGTTTTTCTGTCTCCTGCTTCTTTCACCTAATGCACGAGGAAGTCAGGCCTCAACTCGCAGGGTGATCCCATTTGCTGGATTGAGTTTTAGTGTCACTGATATTGAATTAGATGTGATAGTACTCGTGACAGTGCCACTGGAGAAGTGCAGTCACAAATTTATGGTGCTGCCAATGGGAGGTGTCTGTGTCATTCAACAGGACTCATATTATTGGCTAATTCCCTCATCCCTGGTGATCTGGCTGGCATTTCAGCCCTCTAAAAAACCCCTACATGGGAGTTAGCCTTTGAGTATAATGTCCTCAGAGAAGAGGAATATGCCATTTACGAGGATTTATTCCCAAATTGATCTTAAACATATCTGAGCTTGTTATAATTTCTCTGATTTTCTCATAGCTGGGTATTTCAAAGCAGGACATAATTGCGGTGGGCTTCCTTACCAGCCACCCTGACCATCTGCCTTTTAACCATCTTGCACGGTGAATTGAGCCCCGCATTTGTGAAGTGTAGCCCTGGGAGTCCCCTAGTGGCCCCTGCCTTGCTGTAACAAGCGTGGGGGGGCCCTATGGTAAGTGCTCTCTGGGGACCCCAGCTCTGATCTGTCCGTCCCTAGGGCCCTGTTAATTCCTGCGCCGCTCACAAAGCCTCGCCACTCTCCACTGCTCTCCTCCTTCTCTTCATACTGCTCTCCTCCTGTTCTTCATCCACCCATCATACTCTCTGTGTCTCTCTCTCTCTTCCTGTTCCTCATGTAGAAGGTGTGCTGTCAACAGGGAACTCGGCCAGTCTCATTAGAAAGCTGGTGGGGTTATAACGGTAACAGAGATGTGCAGATCAGTGGCAGTGTAGTGTCGTGATTGGAGAAACAGTCCATTAACCAAACCCTGCCCAGTATCCATAGGAATTCAGTCCATAGTGGACGATTCTGCACCTCGCCATTACGTCCAGCGTTCAGTGCCAACAGTGCAACACCTGAAAGGCAGGAAGTAAAGGTGTGAAGGTTGGGGTGGTGGATGGGCATGTAGCGTGTCTAATACAGCAGACTGAAGTTCACGTTTTTTATTATTTCCCTCACCATTTCCATGTGTTTTAGTTGCCTACCCCTAACATAACCTAGCCATATATCATTTGCCATGACCATAATCTTTCCCATACTGTAGTTGCCACCATCCCTATTGTAGAAAGTGACTATGTTAAACATGTTGCCAATAGATGTAGGAAAAAAAGCATCACAATTGAACATTATCTGGGATTTTGTCTTCCATGTTGTAATGTTGCATAAAATGTATAGCTCCAAATTGATGTTCGCAGCTGTCCACAGCAGCGACCTGCACCGTTTTCTGTGATCTGTATCAAAATATCTTTTCTCTATCAGATCAGCTCTAACTGACAGTTAGCAGTGACAAGCAATTAGAGAAAAGAGACAGTAATGACATGTGACAAAGGTTTAAAGCCAGAATCAAACCCAGCGCACTGCAATTGTAAGTACATTAGTCAAGTGAGCCACCAGGATACCCCATCAGCTTTTCCATGCTGCTTTAATATGAATGTCCCATAACAGCACAGTGTAAAAGTTTTTGGGCTGTGAAGTTTGACAGAATTTGGATCCTTCCCCCGTGCCAGAGTGTTTGTGAACCAAACACTGGTATCCAAGTTTTTCTAGATAAGGGCATCCTCCAAATGATCTTCCAACCAACCATCACCTTTCTGCAAGCTTTTCTAACTGCCCTCTGCCCCATCCTTCCTTCCCCTCCCTTTCTCCCTTCAGTCCCTCCACCGCTGCCCGGTGAGGGGCTGGAGCATGGGGTGGGGGGTCGAGGGGAGGCGGGGGGAGGCGTGTACATGGGGGGAGGAGAAAGGAGGAGGCGCCCAGATCATGCCGGGCGACTCCACAGGAGTGATAAGAGGGAATAAGCTGTCAGCGTGGGCGTCAGATGGGCCTTATTGTTCATATTTAGATGGAGGAACAATGGCGGGGTGTCAGGCGCCTATAGTTCATAATCTGCTGATGCTGACCAAGTGTCAGTGTGATCCATGAGCACCGAGGCTCTTGAATCCTTAAGCAATCCCCCGTAGGAATGTCATGGGGGAGAGTACAAATGGGACAGCATCTGCCGGACTATAGATAGATAGGTATAGCAGAAGGGGAGGGAGGAGAGGGAATGGAAGGAGGGCGAGGAGAAAAAGACAAATCCAGAGCGGACAAAATAAAAGTCATGAAAGGGAATTTGCCAAAAGAACGACGGAGCAAAATGCCCCCCAAAAGTGAAAGCTGCTGAGGAGAGAGCGGTAGATGGATGGATGGGGGATTAAGATGAGGAGGCAGGTGGGAGAAGGAGCAGGGGAGGGAGGGGGGGGGGGGGGGGGGGAGGGGGGTTGATTGTGAGCAGGCCTTTAGCTGTGTGAGCTCCCACCTGCAGCACCATGGGCGTCAGATTAGAAGGGGGCCCTGAGAGCTCCTTCCCCCACAATGAAGGCTTGATTCTGGGCAGAGAGATGCCCCCAAGGCGCCAGGCGCACCCTGGAGCCGCCACAGCCTATCAGCCGCTTTTCTATACTTGTCTTGATCGAAATGCAACTGCGCTGCCCTCGCACCGCTTCAGCTGTGACAGATGACAATTAATGGTGATTCTTTGATGGAGATTTTGAACAGATCGTATCAAGCTTGAGCGTGTGTTTGTGTTTGTGACAGCACTTTGAAGAATTGTAAAGAGGCACGCAAAAGCTGCCTGCACACACACATGCACACACGCAAGTCACGTGTTTTGCTGGCATTCTTAAATGTGTCACAATGGAAATGCCCCCCCAGGCATTATTCATTTACTGTCACAACTATTAGACATGGAAGGGAAGAAAAATAAGAGATGGTATCAGTAACGCATGAGCTACAGTAATTAGCCGCCTGATGCAAGTGTGTGTGTGTGTGTGTGTGTGTGTGTGTGTGTGTGTGTGTGTGTGTGTGTGTGTGTGTGTGTGTGTGTGTGTGTGTGTGTGTGTGTGTGTGTGTGTGTGTGTGTGTGTGTGTGAGATGCTGTGTTAATGTACAGCACAAATGAATACCAGTATATTACCACATCTGCTGAGGGCACTCATCAACAAGAGCTTTGTTAACTGGAATTGCTGTTTTAGGGCCATTTCGCAGATTCTCTAAATTGTATATCATCTCCAATGACTCATAGTCGTACTATAAGCTATGCTAATGCCTCCATTAGTTTATGAGCTGACATGAGATGTAATGGGAGCCTTGTCATGCCATCCTGATTCTTGCCAAGGCCTCAGATCTTCACTTTCTCTCCCGCCTTGTTCCTTGTGCCATTACCTTAGCTTCTCCTCTCACCTCTCCTGAGCTGAGCTGGTGTGTGTGTGTGTGTGTGTGTGTGTGTGTGTGTGTGTGTGTGTGTGTGTGTGTGTGTGCACACGTCAGTCTTTAACCCAGCTTTAACATGTCGAAAAGCTGTGGGGTTATGTTAATACTTACTGTCATTAGTGGCTTGTTATCATCCACCACAAGAAATGTCACGGTCTTTATATTCTTTAGTGGCTATGTAATGTAATCGTATACTAATTTCAAATTGTGTTAAAGCTGTATTTTGTTTTGAATATAGCATGCTAGTATAAGTACAATCTCAGTCATAAAATATTTCAGTTATAAAATCTCTTACTATACGAGTTTAGAAGAAATTTGAATTACTGTCAAGCACATAAGTTAAGTAACGTAACAAACATAATTATTTCAACCCAAACCACAATCTTTTCCTAAACCTAACCAAGTAGTTTGGTTGCCTAAACCTAACCAAACTGTGACAGTTTTACATCTACTGTGTAAGTAACTATGTGTACTGCTACGGTTACATTTAGGTATGAGGATGTGTTGATCTGCTGCCACTGGTAAGGGCGCTGATTTAGAAAAAGCTGCTGTGGGTCGTATTAGAGGGTAGGAACAAACAACCTATGTGGTCCTATGGGTTGGAGGACTTGTGAATATGACACGGCTATATTGTTGTATATATTGTATTGTAAGTATAAGGAATTAGTGCTGTGGAAAAGTACAAAGTTATCTCTGTAGTTGAGGTAAATAAAGGAATTCACAGTAAGCAAGATCATTTACAATCAATAATTTAAAATCTAAAGCTACTCAATAGCATTACATGTATTTAGTTGCTATTAGCTTGGTTGCAACAGCCTAGATTCATATTCAACCTTGGTCGTATATGACACCCACTCTCTTTATCTTGGATCCCCATTAGCTGCTAACAATGTAGCAGCTGCTCTTCCTGGAGTCCACATAAAACAATTACATCTACATAAAAATGCCATACAATTTTACATACATTTAAAACAAGACATATAAAAAGAATATCATCGTGTACATCACGTGTCAAACTCGAGGCCCGCGGGCCAAATCCGGCCCCTTGCAGATTTAGATCCGGCCCATATATCAATTTGGGTTTACAATACATTTTGGCCCGCCAAACCAAAAACACAGGAAAGGGTTTTTTAAACTGCAATTACGTGACATTCTAAGCAGAATTTGGCAGACTTGCCGACTCTGAGACTCAGAAATTCCCCCAGCAGCAGAGAGTTTTCATATTCAGACTGTGAAACAGGTTGTTGTTAAAAAATGTTATCATTCAGCTTCATGTCAACAAAAATGCGACAAAAAGCATACAAAAATGTCGGAAAAAGTAACAAATTTACAAAAAGGTGACAAATATCTGAGAAAGCCACAAAAAAGTTGGAACGAAAAAAAACAAAAATTAGGAAAAAAGCTACCAAAATGTTTAAAAAAAAGTGAGATGCAGGAACAAAAATACGTCAATACTGATGTCTGGCCCTTGGTGTGATTCTCTTTTCCAGTGTGGCCCTTAGTGAAAATGAGTTTGACACCCCTGGTGTACATGTTTTGTAAATTAGTGTCAAATAGAATGACATCACATTCCGACAATAACAGCCCATCATAGTTAGATTAACTAATGTTTTACAAATTTTTTAAGTGTTTTCTAAGTAGTCTTTTAAAACTGGCCTTACTCGGTGCCTTCACTATCTCTCATATGACTACTGGACAAAACAAAAATGATATCCAAGTACTGTAAAATAAAAAAGTGGGGTACAGAAAGTATATATACATAGTGACCCTAAACTCTTACATCTATAAAGCGTGGCAGGTTGCCATGATCCAGCCCTTGGTCTCACCAGATCTCATTACCCAGCATGCCCCAGGTTTATCCGCCTGTTCCCCTTGCACTGTGTTGGCCGAGTTCTGGGGCCTGCTCAGCGTCAAGCGCCGCCGCGCTGACGTCCAACACAAACACGCAGCAGTCACGGTCCGGTTCAGTGGGCGACACTGCAGAGGCTTTTCCCTCATCGTTAAACGCCACTGACATCACTGAGAGCTTAGCCAGTCCTTCGCCATGCTCCCAAAAGGCTGAGACTCGCCCTCAGTAATCAGTGGGTAGATCCCTTAACGCAGACATGTACACACACACACAAATGCACTTACAAAGAAAAATGAACTGGCACACATTCATTTGCCTGAAACAGGACAACACGGACACTCAGTGACAGGAGACACACCCTTGAATCACTTTCACCGTGCCACACACTCACCTGCGTGGAAGCTCATTAATCACAAAACTTTAGAGCGCAATCCAAATAAAAGCAGGAAAATGTATACTTTCATAGGCAACGCTTGTTTGCAGACAAGTGTTAGAGCCGATATACAGCTGATATCAGTGTAACTTCACTTAAACTGTGCTACATTTATCCCGGAAGAATGAATAAAACAAGAACACCTACTCAGCGTGCACAAAAGCAGTCACTGTATTCTGAGGATTGAATACTGTGCCCCAAGTTAGAATAGAAAACAAGAGGTAATGGCTCATCTCTGACACCTAATACCATATTGCATGGCATGATCAAAGGAGTTTGTTCTATAAAAGCAAGCGCACAAAAGAGCAACTGTGACACTTAATGTACTGTACTGTATTCCAGGTTGCAGCCATATGAAACACGAAACTAAGATGATATCATGCACGTCAGTGATGAGATAATGATTTAGCTTGTTAAAATTGATGAGGATGAAAAACTTCAACATGTTTTCATAACCAGTCCAATCTACATTCCCCACATGATTAAGCTGTACTTTGTGATTTGTGTTTCTGTACCAAACCTGTGCTGCCTACTTTCCTCCATACTGTGCATACAGCGGATCCCTTGGGTGTTTAATGGCAACACATCTGAAATGTTATCCCACTTCATAGAGGTAGCCTCTTGCCTCAGCAGAGGTGTGGCAGCTGCCTGTAGTGGTGGCCTCAGACATGACTGCAGGCGAATGTGGGGGGGGGGGGGGGGGGGGCCCTTGAGAGCACCTAGTGGAAAAAAAACATTGAGCACAGCAGCTACAAGTATAGTACAGCTACAGTACAACTACAGTACACCCACAGTACTGTATGTGGCAGTCTGGGAGTTAGTGTACTGCCTCAGGGTCGACTTAAGGGCTCCGAGTGCAGGCCAACTCATCGTTTGCATCACACTACATATCTGCTCATGTAGTCAGGTCACACAACTGGCCAGGAGTACCAGTCAGCATTTGGGGACCCAGCAATATTTGCATCAGACCACAAATCCCTGGTTCCAACACTTTTTTTCTTTCTTTTTTCTCTTGTACAGCAACAGCAGACATCACAGTTTGCTGACTCTCCAGAGAAGGCACATTACTGTAAGACAACAAGTTGGTGAGAAAATAAATAAAGAGAGGACATTTTCATGAGGCTTTGTGAGATCCCATGTTAGTTAGTTTTCATGGGTTTGTATTTTTGCACCAGTGGCACCAGAAAAAAAATCAATGGATGCATTTTTAAAGCTCAAGTTCATTTAACATACAGTATATCATATGTATGTATATAGAATCCTTTTTTTAATACAGGACTGTCATTATTTGTTACATGGTTTATCAATTTCAAATCAATCCGTTTTCCTGAGAATTTTCAGTTGATGAAGCTGGTTTCTGTAGGCGATGCTCTTTTCTTTATTCAACAACAGTGTGCCAGGTGTTTAGAACAACAAATACGCTTCCATGGATCAATCTGTTATAATTAAGTAGCATAATGGACACGCATTTACATGAAAATGTTGCAGCTTATTACTAACAGGTGAACCTGCAGTAGCATAATTGATGCAGAAGTTAAGATGTGCACAGACTCTAACCGAGGAAAAGACGTCACCTTCTGCAGCTGAAAAATCCCCAACCAACACAGCAACATTTTGACTAAATGACTAACTCCTCTCCTCTTCACACAACTCTCTTGCCAATTTAAAGGGAGAGCAGCTCGCGTCAATTATGGATGTGCACTATTGAAATGTTCATGTGATAGAGGGTAATAGTAGAGAACATGTTTTATTACTTAATTGAGTGGAGTTCCAGCAGGCCTTGTAAATGAGGAGTGACAGTAGGCGTTATCGCAGAGCGCCCTGGGTAATTATGTTCGCCTAAGTCTGGCTCGGAGGAGGTGAGACTCTCGCAGTGGTTATAAACAGCAGTTAGGCAAACGCACATGCACAGAAGCTGTTTTATTTCCAAGGCAAAGCGCTCGGTGCGTGTGCAGTGGGAAGAATGTCATTTAATGCACTGAATGTTTATCAATTCAGACTTCCATCTCAAGGCCGACACTTGCTCAAACGGATTTGCACGCCACGATTAGCGCACCTAACGACTTTGCAATCAAACACAAAAACAAGCGCGTTTGAAGCGCTCAGTCCTGGTGAGAGGTGCAATCATGTTCAGGGCAATTACGCTGGTTTGTTGTTCTCTACAGCCATGTTATGTACCTGTGGGATGCTGATTGACTCAACAATCTAATTAGGTTTTGTTATGTAGGATCCACAACATGTTACAATTGGCAGCGAGGCCAGTATGGTACACAGGGCAACAAGGTCAGATTCTTTATAGGCATCACGCACAAGTGACCACCCTCTACATCACTGTGTCTTGTTGTTTTTCTAACCGGAGACCTTTCGGTAACCTTGGGAAACAAAAAGGCGCCTTCCACAGGGAAGGAAATGTTGTCTTAAGACTGGCTCCCATTTGTATGATGATGCTGCTACATCACTCAGTCAATAGCTTTTACATACAGGCTGGCTTTTTATATAAAACACATTGTTTTTTTACTTACCGGCAAATATATATATATGTTCTCTCTAAAGACAATTCATGTAAACTATTCCATTTGATGTCTGATAGTATTTACAAAAAAGGGTATTAACAGTAAAGAAAAAAAAAAAAAAGTACAGTAAAATAAATCTTGATTCTTGGAATTGTTTATAAAATGGTTGGAAAATATTGAAAATTACTCACTATGATTTCTAAGACCCAGTAGTCCAAAAACCCAAAGATATACAATTACAATATATAACAAAACAAATCAAATTGCCACAATTTTGCGTGAAAAATGACAAAGTAATGAATTGATGTATCAAAATAGTTGCAGCTCATTTGTTGACCAACATAGAGACATAGAGACCAAGACTAAAAACACCCACACGTGTGACCACAAAAAAATTAGCATTTCAAATCACACACACACAAAAAAAGATACAGATAGTTCCACGTCATCTGCACGGCTGTGTTGAAAATTGCCCCTCCGTGATGTGAAATATTTGAGGAATAAGAAAGATAAAGACCTGGAAGATGAACAGGGTATGATGGAGAATCACAGATGTTATGGGGAGGGGAAGGCTGCGGCCGTGTCACACGTTATCTATGAAAATGGATAAAGCGAGAAGAACAGAGGATCAACACAGTGAGGGCAAAGTCTCCATAGACTAATTATTCCTGTGACAAAGTGGAAACTGTGCCACCATTGTCCTCGCTCCACCCAGTCACACACGTTAGCGCTAAACTAAAAAGGAAACTCTTCTCTGAAACAGATACATTTTTTTTCCCTTCATAACTTTAGGTGAAAGCAAAGGCGCGGCTCTGATTATTAAGGCGACGTGTAGTGAAGACAATCTGCGGTGTCGCCCACCTTTGGGGCCCTCCTTAAGTGGCCTTAAATAAGATAATAAGGGCGATGGGCAGAAAAGAGAGGACTTTGTCTGCTGGCTTTAGTGCGATGGCCGTGTTAGCGGTGATATCTTTGAGGGGGGATAGTGTGCCAGTAATGAGACAGCGTTGCCTTCCCTTGCCAGCCTAATTAATCCTACATTTTCATAGCGTATAATCACTGCCCACAGTGCAGCCGTCTACTGGCCAGAGAGGAGAGATGTCGGAGGAGTCTCTATCTGTTGCCCTATCTTTCTCTCTTCCTGCTCTATCTTTCCCTCTCCTCCTTCCTTCCCTGTGCAATTTATTACACTGGTATCCAGAGTGAAGTGAAACCTCCCAGTATGGACCTATCTGTCATCTCTACATTATCAGGAAAACACATTGCCTACCATATTGTGCTACAAGGGGCTCCGGCAAATTACTATTTTTATGGGACATGATAAAGGAAATGTTGCCTTATGTTCAAATATTTTACTGTCTTAGAGGAAATGGGAAGGATTGAGTGTTTTAGATTGCTGTGTTGTGATCTTTGTGTGTGTGTGTGTGCGTGTGTGCGCGCGTGTGTGTGTGTGTGTGGCAGCCAGTACGGTTACAGCTGATGGAAAATGCAATAGTTGGTTAGCAATACAGTTTTGAAATGTAATACGCAGCCAAATGATTGAATAACTCCATCATACTGATATCATAATAAGTGGGAAATAATCGCCTTAAAATATTACTCTAATTGTGTTTTACAAGACTAGGTAAAAAGATAAAAGAAATTCCGAAATGTTTGACAAATTTGACAAGAGGGCCCCTTAATGTATTCTGGCATCTTCTTTTCTCTGTCTGGCCTCCTTGTAATTCCATACGATTAAAAAAAAAAAACTCTATATAAACACAGTGAATCTAGATCAACTGTGTCTTGTGGGAGCTCAAAATCTCTGTTAGAAATGTACTCATTCTAAATGAAGCCACTTAAAGCACCTATGTATATGCACACTTCATAGACAGCAGCATGTGACAGAGATTGTTTTTCTTTCTGCAAGAGCCCCTGGACTGGAAATGCATGGGGGACTGCAGTGTCTCACTGCTCGGCGGCATTGAAGCCATGTTGCAGAACGATCCCTGAGATGATAAAGAGAGGAAAGTGAAAAGTCACATCCTGTCACATCTCATGATCTCCCGGCTGAAATGTGAGGCCTGCGGGGCCTTGAGGGTGACATCCTCCATATACCAACACACCACAACGCACTGAATGAAGGAGGTGGAGAAACTGAGGGGGTGGATTGTATAAAGGGGGGGGGGGGAGAGAAAGAGACAGAGGAGAGGGGTGGAGCATATGGAGGAAAACAGAGCGGAGGATTTAATGGTAAATAAGCCTTGTGTGAAAGCAACTCATCCTGTCCCTCCCCATCTCTCTGAAATCCTACTTGCCTCTCTGTCTTTCTCTCCCTCTGTTTCTATCTCTCGCTCTCAATCGCTGTCGGTGTGAGACAGATACCCCAACCTCAAAGTGACAGGCCCTCAAACGACTTGGCGAGGAAACCAAGCATTAATTAAGTCATTGCCGGACTGTAATTTCCTTGAGAAGTGAAAAAATGCCCGAGAAAAGGTTACTGAGACCTTTTCTGTGTCAAAATTACCATTCGTCATGAATATTAATGCACCTAATGAAGACAACCTTTGCTTCATCAAGAATGTTCTGGAGCAGGGTGCCACGCTGATAGACTCTCCCTGGCTGTTTTTCTCCTTCAGTCAGGAGGGGAAACTGCCACACACACACACACAGAGTAATGCACACACACAAGCTGAGGTTTACTCATCTCAGTCACCCGCATGCATCGTTTTCTTTATGTGGAGCAACACATCCTTTCAAATGCAAAGGTGCCATATTTGACCAAACCATTTAGCTATTTAGGAAAGAAAGCAGCGCAAATTCTAAAGCAATACTGTTAGTCATGTATTTAATTACTTAAAGGTAAACAAAAAAAAAATGCTTTTATTATTGAATGTTTTATTGCTTTCTAATAATTTCATATTATGTATTTTGGTTAGACTTTTGCGTTCACAAAAATGAGTTCTGCTAGACATAAAGATAGATTTGGCTGGTGGACAAATTCTTAAAGGGTAAGTTTACCCAACAGTTTATGTAAGACCCATTTCTTAAGTAGAAAGTAGTTCCAGTTATGACAGTTCACAGTGAGGTGTGAATATTATTAGAAAGTAACTGGGATATATCTCTGGAAGGATACATTACTGTTTGGATTAAATAAGTTTGAAATTGGCACGCCACAGATTTTACACATGAAGTTCAGTTTACCCGTCACGAGGAGTACTCAGCCTGTGGAAACAGTTGCTATAATGTCTTCTGTGTCTCTGGAGGGAGCGTTCTAAAGCATAAAAAAAACAACTGATGTTATCTAATTAAAGACGCTATCCAGTTGCATTATGGGAATTGTAGCTGCGGCATTTTTTCTTGACCTGCTGCGTAGGGACTAAAAGTCAGGATATATCAGCCTTGATTTGATTTATCTGTTAAACATCAGCATAGGAAACACTGTCATTTTGAGTATGTTAGCACTTAGCTCAAGCCATACGCTCACATGCACACAGAGCCGCTAGCTTGGTTGTAAACTCTTAGGGCCCTATTTTAACGATCTAAGCGCACGGCGTGAAGCACATGGCCCAAATCCACTTTTGCTAGTTTGACAGCGGAAAAAAGGGTCCATGGGCTGGGCGCATGGTTCAAAAGGGTTGTACTTAGTGTCTTCATTAATTCATAGGTGTGTTTTGGGAGTAACATGCTATAAACCAATCAGTGTCATCTCCCATTCCCTTTAAAAGCCAGGTGCGTTTGTACCATGGCGCATTGCTATTATGATGGCGGATTTGCAACGTAATATTTTTATTTGTAATCTTTTGCATGTTTGTGTGCTACTGTGTGTGTGTGTGTGTGTGTGTGTGTGTGTGTGTGTGTGTGTGTGTGTGTGTGTAACAAGCATAGTGTGCACGCACGCTGTGCATAAGCCTAGGCGCATTTTACTAATTTGCTGTTAAAATAACAATGAAATGCTGCGCTATTGACTTTAGACCAGGTTTTTGGTCAATGGCGCGATCACTTCCCGCTGCCTCAAGATAGCAATACGCCAAGAATTCACCTGAACACACCTCCCTGTAAGATCAGCCCATGGGCGCATTTGCATTTGCTAATTAAACGACGCGGGCGCTGGACGGGAAATTGACAACTGCGTCGGTCTTAAACTAGCAAAGACACTTGCGTTGGGCTTTGTGCTGCGCTGCGCCGGGTGCAAGATAGGGCCCCCTGTCTTCTTGTCTCTTTTCGGTGCACAGTGCAGTATTGCTGGTACTCTTCTTTTTATACCAAGCTAGCAAAAATATAAATGACATCCCTTCCTGTTCACCACAAGACGTGGAGTTTTTATAAGGGCAAATACGAAAAGCTTTCATATAGTGGTTACTGGTATCCAGTGGTGGAATGTAACTAAGTACATTTACTCAAGTACTGTACTTAAGTTCAAAACTGAGGTACTTTACTTGAGTTTTTTTCTTTTCATGCAACTTTCTACTTCTACTCTGTTACGTTTCAGAAAGAAATATTGTACGTTTTACTCCACTACATTCATCTGGCAGCTTTAGTTACAAGCTACTTTACACATTAAGATGTTTGCACGCAAAACACATGGAGTTTATAAAACATAAATGTTTTATTATAAATTAAACTAGCCAACAATATAACAGCCTACAAGTCCAGCTGAAACGATTAGACCATTAAACATACAGCTGTTGAAAAGCTGTGAAATGGGAGGATTTTTCTTTACTTTTAATACTTTCCTGATGATACTTACATACTTTTACTTAAGTAACATTTTCAATGCAAGACTTTTACTTGTAACAGAGTATTTTTTACAGTGTGGTATTGGTACTTTTACTTAAGAAAAGGATCTGAATACTTCTTCCACCACTGCTGGTATCTTTATACTAAAAACATTTAAGCTGTTTTTGACATGAAACTGTCAACGATAGCAACAAAGATTAAAGATTTATGTGATTCTGGCTTCACCTGAAATAAGGCAGGAAGCAATGAAATGATTCTTTTACACACATGCTGTAATTGCCACTACTCAGCCGCCATCTTTTCCCTCCTTACTCCTTAACGTCTTTCTCTCACCTTTACACATACCTCTCATTAATTCAGACCTGTCACATTGACACACACACACACACACACACACACACACACACACACACACACACACACACACACACACACACACACACACACACACGCACACACTCGTGGTATCTCAGCAGAGGGTGACAGCTCATCGTTGAGTGACAGCAGCTCTGTCTGTCTGCTACAGGAAGATCTTCTGCTGCCAACAGTTTTGTAAAGTGACCCTCGACTGTCACTGCGAGAGTGGAAAGGTTCATCTATTCATATGTATGCCTCCTCAAACCATAAATAGCTTTCAGTGATGACTTCCCTCATCCATTATTAACTGCTTTTGAATTAATGACAGCCTTTCATTTAGCAGACATAACCCTGGTGTGGTTGTTTCGCATTAACTTACCCGTCCAGGGGCAATCCCACCCCATCCTCTGATTAGGATCATTTCAAAATGAACGTTTACATTTTAGGATTCTCTCATACAAGACTTCCTACTTTCCCAGAAAGGTTTACATAAAGGCTCAGAGAAAAGGTGTGAAGAAACTTGTTGCAATCAGCTCATTGATTCCATATCAAACAAAGCAAAGACATGGGAAAATATTTTACTGTAATATCTATATGTGTCCAACATAAAATAGAATAACATGTGTTCTACAGGTGTGTTTGGCACACTTTAACCCGATCAGTTAGCCTTTGATTGTCAGTCTACATGATTGCTCTTACTGGAAGTATCTAAGAGGATGAAGCCCTCTCTCTGAAACTAAACCGTGTTCAGGACGTGGCTGAGAGCTGTGCCTTTAGCAATCTTGATAGAGTGCCTGTTAGGGGAACCTAGTTCATCTGACTAGTGTATTACTTATCAGCTTAAAGAACAGTAGTTTGGACAAAACACAACCCTGACAGACAGCCACATTGAAGTTTTATTATTATTATTATTATATATATATTTATTGACATTCACTTTGACCTAGTGTACTACTCAAAAGTTCTGCAGGTGAAATGACAAGACTAGAAAGAACTCAGTTGTGGGCTGATAACTCAGCTGGATCATAAAAAGATGAAAAAAAAATATCCAAGGCCCTCAAGTTGAGTATGGACCAGATGTAAGTATGGGCCAGAATAGCATGGTCTACCTCTTTATAGGCTGATAAGCAAAGCCAGGGGACCTACAGTACAATAGTAGTCTCTGCACACTTCATCACTAGCGATGTAAAAACAACCACAACAGTCATTATTGGCCTCAGAAGGTTTGGAAATCGTCATGACAGTTGTACCCTAACATGGTGGTACAGTACACTGCATACTGTCACGTTTTGGGTCAGATCACATTCAAAATTCCCACATGTTCTACTTTGACTGCCATTCAACACTGATGATAATGCAACCCAGGTTTGCACAACCTTTACTGCACATGAATGTGGCATCGGCACGACAGTGGGAAAATGGAGAGTGATCAGCCTTCTTTGAAAATACAGAACAGTTATTAGTTGACTCGTATAAAGAATACAACTCCATTATTAACAAAATGGCAATGTTTTGGCTATTAAGAAGGCCAGACAGGTCACTTGGCAAGAATTACTTATTTAATGAGTAAATGGATAGAATGTGCTGGGATGTATTCTTGGTTTAAGTTTAAAAAAGACGGGGAAAAAAGCCTTTTATAGTAATTGGAAATAATTGTATGATGAGCAGATAAGTATAACCCTTGTTGGCCGTCGGTAAATGGGCCAGGGGCATTAGGTGATTTTGAACTGATCTGGATTGAACGCAGATTGGACACTGTTTTCGGAGAACAAGTCTGTATAAGGGATCAAAACGTATCTAATGATATTTACATTATTTAATCATTATGTTTGGAGATAGATTGGATTGGAGATAATGACTACAGGGTACCTGTGAAAGCAGTCTCATATGAAGGGGTCAAACACTGGTTGAATGGACGTTTAATAGGGCCAAACCACATGCGAGTCTCCTGTATTGAAGAAGTTTGACCCAGCAGTTTCATTTCAGCATAACAAAGAAAGATTACAACTCATTTTATTAGGTCTAATGCGGCCAATTGTTTGACTATTGACCCCTGCTTCCCCTGAAGTGAAAAGCTGCATGTGTAAACCAAATACTCAACTATCGACATCATATTTTCAATGTCACATTGTAAATTGAGAGGATAACAGCCCAAAGAGAGAAAAAAAACACAACCAAACAATACAAAGCACCCAGAAGTGCAAGGTACACTGCCAATTATTTTCAGATGTTTTCGGCTAGATTTGTTACTTTATCCCGCTTTATTTTGTGACCTGTGCGTTCATGATGTGGATTTGGACTGAGTTCAATTTTTTACTTCTAGGACTATGGAGGATCTCTGGCATCCCCTAGGTGAGAAGAATAAAACTGTGATTTGTAGTCAGAAGTTCTGCCAAGGAAGCCCATAGCTTTAGGGCTCAGAGACTCACAAGACGGACAAGAACAAGGAGTAAACTGGTCCACCAAACGTCAGAAACACCGTTTTTTTTTTCTTCTTCTTCATTTGATCCGTTCCGCATCAGTCTAAAAGAGAAAAAAAATAATTGGCCGTTTAAAGGCACAAAAACAAAAGTTTGCCTTTGTTGTGAATCTGCATAAGAGTCACCACCATACATTATCATGAATAATACATCCATATCTCTTCCATAGCCACGGGTGGTAGGGATTAGATAAAGCGCCATAAATAAGCTTCAAAGCCCGCTGTATGCCGTTTTGTTACACCTCGCCGTAGAGGCCTTTCCTTTAATCACAAACTTAGCCTTAGCTGGTGGGGCCCTTTTGTTGCGATTGTGCTGGTGTCGCTATTAGTGCGGGGCGGCCCCGTCTGTACACACATATTCATTTACCTAATTAACACGGAACTCACACTGGGAGTCAAATGAAAGCTAGCGTAGGGGAGTCACAGAGAACAAAGCCTGGCGAGGAAGCTCAGCTTCCTACTGATGCCCGCTATCGGAATCACTGGTGGGGGGGGGCTAAGACACCCGGATGGGCCTTTGGTTGACTGCTGTGGTTTATCTGAAGACAGAAGATGAACTGACACCATTGTCTTAAAAATAAGTTCTCTATTGTTTGTTTGTGTCCACTGCTTCTTATGCAAAGTATGTGTTGTATTAGAAACTGATTCACTTAGTTTGTTGTTTTTTGTTCGTTGATTTTGTTGATACCAGTGGAAATTATATATGCCAACATTACAAAAATATATAACCAAAGTTTTTCAGATTGTTTTCAGATTTATAGTATTGTGCTGATATTGACTGTGTTTTATATATTTAAATGGTCTGGGAAACTTGTAATGACATTTTTATTTTGTTATACACATATTTAACTGATTTAACTGGCAGAAGGTAACCACCTTAGGACTTGACCTGAAAGTTCTGTTTCAGACTTTTTCTTTTGACATTTGGGAGATGTTTAATATGTTAAAGACATCTGCTACCCATGACTTCAGTCTATAAATATCTATTCTGATATTGGACAGACACTGGACCTGGAATTGGTAAAAATCTCATTAGTAGATTATCATGCACATTGCTTTGTAGATCTTTGTCTGACAACATGAAATATCCCCAACATGAACTAGAATAATACTATTTTGCTCAATGCTGGAGATAATCTCCTGCATGTATTTTTTGTTACAGTTCTGTCTATATTCAATAAGAGTGTGTGGCTACTCCAACACAGTAGAAACACTTATAATTAACATTTTATTTTTGGTAACATTTCAAAAGGTTGGTATATAATGTGCTTGACAGTTGGATGGAAACAGCTTCTGTCTCTATCAGTGTTTATATCTCTGTGTTCTTTGTCTTTTTCTTTGAGGTGCAAGGACTAACCATCTCATGTTAATTTAAAGGGTTGGATGTGTTTAAGAACTGATTATCTTTAATTAACACAGTGAGATAGATGCTCATTCTATCTGCCTCTTATCTCTGCCTTGTACTCTGTCAGGTTATTTTCATGGCTTATCACCAACTGCAATGTAATAACATTGACTACGTGATGCGATGTGTACGTTATAATGTCATTTTCTTTTCTTCCAAAAATGGATTCTAATTGCCTTTGAAAGCTTTACTTTGCTGTTATTTACATAAACTAATTATTAGGTTTTTTTTGTTTTTCAGGAGGATCCCATACACTGATGTCTCAGTGATTACCAGAGAAGGAAGAATTGACCATATACTGTAAAATCCAAACATTAACATCTTCACATGGAGACATTTGATAGTTGGACTTTGTTATATGACCATCGGGAAATGGAATGCAAAACATAGTTGTCTAATTAATTGGTTGGTTAGAAACATAAACTATATTGATAATATACAGTCTATGGTTAGAAACAACAAATCATGGGATACTATGACTGTCCACTGAAACCTCAGATTACGTTTAGTGATCAGGTCTGATGCCAACTTTGGAAATGTCTCACTTTATTCAATGTATGCACATGGCAACCACACTATGGATAAGGTTGGAGAGAGATCATGGTTTTGGCAAAAACACTATGTTTAAAGTATAGTTACGCCCACCCTTACCTTCTGCTTCCCTTAAAGGTCCCATGACATGGTGCTCTTTGGATGCTTTTATATAGACCTTAGTGGTCCCCTAATACTGTATCTGAAGTCTCTTTCCCGAAATTCAGCCTTGGTGCAGAATTACAGCCACTAGAGCCAGTCCCACAATGAGCTTTCCTCAGGACGTGCCATTTCTGTGTCTGTAGCTATTGAGGAGGAGAGAGGGGGGGCAAAGTGGAGGGTGGGGGTGTGGCCTTGACCAACTGCCACTTTGCTCGTTTGAAAGCCATGATGTCTCTCTCTCATGGGTTGGCCAAATTCTCTGGGCGGGCAAAGCAGAGAAAGGGGAGGTAACCTTGCTCTTTATGACCTCATAAAGAGGAGATTCCAGAACGGCTCATTTGAGCTTACTTTTTCTCAAAGGCAGAGCAGGATACGCAGGGCTCGGTTTACACCTTTCACCATTTCAAGCCAATGGGGGACCATAGGCAGGCTGGGGGAACTCATATTAATGTTAAAAAACCTCATAAAGTGAAATTTTCATGCCATGGGACCTTTAAAGGAACACGCCGACTTATTGGGACATTAGCTTATTCACCGTAACCCTGACAGTTAGACAAGTCCATACATACCCTTCTCATCTCCGTGCGTGTCGTAACTTTGTCTGACGGCTCCACCGTTAGCTTAGCCTAGCACAGATCCTGGAGGTAACCGGCTCCAACTAGCCTACTGCTCCGAGTAAGTGACAAAATAACGGCAACATGTTCCTATTTACATGTTGTGATTTGTATAGTCACAGCGTGTACAAATAACAACGTCACTTGAGACACAGCCATCTTCTAACTGTATACAAACTGGGAACTATATTCTCAGAAAGGGAAGCAGTGCTACTTGGGCGGAGTGATACGCTGCAGCTCTGAGCAGAGCTGCAAGCATATCACTCCGCCCACTCCGCTGACTGACTGATATTCAAGCAATAATGAACTTCAAGTTATGCCAATATAGGCGGATAATGAATGAACCAGACTCCAGTTCACATTGTGGCATTCCGTTTGCTGATTCTCCAACATGTTGCACCATCATCAATTGTTTTTTGGACTAATGACTAATTTTTACATTAATGAAAGACTAATACTGGCACTATCAAAGATATAAGCAAACAAATATTGTTAACCCAAAAAATATAATAAATATAAATTGAGGAGGGCAGATTTTGCATTTCAGTAATTAAGTACAATTCTACTTATTACCCCCATCAATACCATCAGAGCTTCCTTTATTACTGTAAAAAGTGTGTATTACATAAAGAGGTGAACAAGTGTTGTTTGTGTGACACACACACACACACACACACACACACACACACACACACACACACACACACACACACACACACAAAACCACAGAGATTAATTACGAGGGGTTGGATGTTGCATCAGCAGCCAATTATCACCTGAGTAAAGTCGGTTGGCCTCATTCGCTTCGCAGCCACCCTTTTTTCTTCTTACACCTTCCACGAAATCAGCTGCCAATCAGCCGCCAGCAAATTGGATGATGAGCCAGGAAACACATTACCACCCAAATACACAGTGACAACAAATCTAGGATCGCGGTAATAAACTCTAATCTATCAGGAAGAATGAGGGGTGAAGGATGCAGCCTGGTCAGAGAGAAGAGAGTGGAGAGACATGAGAGACTTTAAACTTCATTCATCCAGGGAAAGTTAACAGTGTTTTACCGGTGGCTGCTGGGTAGTTCCATGGGAGCAGGTTCAAAGTCTCATTCAAAAGTACTATCAAAGGCTTTCTTAGCTGGTGTGGGAATTTGAACCGAACCACAACAGAAACTTGTTGCAAAGCTAAAAGAAGCGATGATGCCTGTGGAAGAAGAGAAAGAGCAGTGTGAGCAGAGGTGATGGACAGACACAGGGAGAGACAGACACAGAGACACAGAGTGAAGGATGGAGGGCATTTTCTGAATGATTTCAGTGAACCCACATTCGCCTCTCACCAGCGGCCTGACCTCCTCTGACTTAGATGATCATTGTTGTCATGGAGACTGCCAAAACAAGTGTGACACTTCTCTGCCCCCCCCTCCCCCGCACCCCCGTATCTGAGTGATGAAATGAATGTGGCCCCGGGATCAACACACAGCCATATTGGCAAAAAATCAATACTTTTCCCCTCTGTCTTGCATCCGTCCAGTAAGCTGTAACATATCAATCCATATGTGCACGCAGTCTACACTAATCCTCCCTGTTTGTGTGTGTGTGTGTGTGTGTGTGTGTGTGTGTGTGTGTGTGTGTGTGTGTGTGTGTGTGTGTGTGTGTGTGTGTGTGTGTGTGTGTGTGTGTGTGTGTGTGTCTGTGTGAGGGAAAAGAAAAATGCTCCATTAAAACAATCTTTGTTTTTCATACAGAGGAGGAGAAAAAGAGCAAGCTGGCTGAACAAAGACTGGATGTCAGTCTAAGATGGAGGTTTTTTTTGTTGTTTTGTTTTGCTTTTCTTTAAATTCTGTTTCTCATTACTGTGCCGAGCCTCAAGCAGTGAGGGGGAAAATCCGAACCAGAGCAACTGTGCCTGAGCCCAGGGGCCCCCAGGAGCCACGGGGGGTCCCTACTTTGATGGAGGCCTGAGCATCATTAGAACAGATAGCACGATGGGGTCAGAAACACACTGCTACCACTGCACCGCTTTGCAAACTCCTAGCAGCACTCTCGCTGACAAACACCAATGTGTTTCCATCCAGCTATTCTGTGACTTATGATGTATTGAAAAATATCACAAAAAATATTTTCAAACTTGCTCAAGGCGCAAATAAAGAAAATGTGCAGCTGTGGAAATGCCTTTGAATTGACAGCAAAAGGTTGAGTTTTACTCCTGTTTACTGTTTTACAGCTTAAGTAGAAAGTATGGAGAATTAGATAGATAGATAGATAGATAGATAGATAGATAGATAGATAGATAGATAGATAGATAGATAGATAGATAGATAGATAGATAGATAGATAGATAGATAGATAGATAGATAGATAAAAGCAGGACTTTGGGATATATGGCAATGGGTTAACAGAATGCAGAAATTAATTATGTAATCCATTGTGGTTCGCTCCGATAGTTCACTGTTCATGAAAAAATTAATGCGAGCTAGCGCTTCCTTTATGGGCTTAATAAAAAATTATACTGTTGTACTTAATTTTTTTTAATAAAGTGACTGAGAACATTTAGGGAGACTGGCATCTGTTAATAAGACTGGGCGGGGCAGGCTGTCCAAACAGCATTGGGGAGGAACAATCCTGCTCTAAACCGTCCCCGGTCCTCAAAGGTCAACCATATTTTTGTAATAGCAACCCTATGGCCAAATCTAAATCTGTCCTCAGATTATGGAGCGCGACCGATGAGAAGGTGAGGGAGATAAAGTCTAGTACCTGCGCGAAGCAATGTTACGACACCATCTTTATAGGTGAGCAGGATAGAAAGCCGGGACTTGTGATACGCTTTGAGTTTTATAGGCTGGCTTTAAGTACATTTCTGTCAAGTGAGGATGTGCGGAAGCAGTGTAGTATTTGTTAACCTCAGCCTTAATACGCGTCTGTATGTGAGAACTTGACCGATACGTATTTTTACAAGCCGATACAAATAGATATGAGCATTACTGTAAAGTGAGACTACGGAACTTTTTATGGGGGCAGTTATGGGTCAATGCTAAATGCTACAAAATATTAGTTTATACTTGTTTAAATTATTATTATTTTCAGTCTTTGTGATACCAGAGAACAAAAATATATAGACAAAAAGTCGTAAAGTGCCGTGTGATTTCCTGTCACTAAACTTTCCAATGAATGAGTTACCTATCGGTCCATATGACTGTAATGTTTACAGGCAACAATGTATAATTTCTTTCCTTGGTCAGGACTAAATGAATCATACAACAGTTGTTCCCTACAGTATGTTAATGACTATTGTTACTGTGTGAAGCTTTGCCATGGCAGCACATAAGCTAAATTGTTTCACCGCTATTTCTCAACTTCCTCAGAAATATCGAAATATCTACTTGTCAGTAAATATGTAATCATTGAAACTCCATCACTTACATCCCATCAGAGGTAGATGATGGTTGATACCTACGTTTTAGTTCCGGCCCACTTACTTGTAAATTTCCCCCAGTGTGTGTCTGAATGTGTGTGTTTGTGTGAGAATGTATGTTGGGTATTGATGTCGGGGCTGTAGGGATCTCTGATGGGTTGACCGTGTGCGTGTGTGTGTGTGTGTGTGTGTGTGTGTGTGTGTTTTCCTGGCAGTGATGAGACCCTGTCTCTGACACAATGCTGCTCTGTTAAGGTCAAGCCCTACAGAATGTCAGGGATGATGACACGCACTGAAAGGTTTCATCTAATCCCTCTATTTCCCCTCTTCCCCTCCGTCCCTCCAATCTGTCTCCCCCACCTCCGTCTCCGCCCGCTCACTCACAAGACAGACATATACCGGCCTTCACCTGAAGTCTGCATCAAGACTCTCTGTAAGTATGTTTGTGTGTGTGTGTGTGTGTGTGTGTGTGTGTAAATATCGTCAAGTCATGCCATCCCACTAGTAAGGCCAATTCAGAAATGCCTGAGGCCACTGTCTCTGTAACCGCATGGTTGGCCTGGTCTTTGCAACCCACTGTCAAACATCTTTGCTTCAGTCTCTACTGGCTGCACATGTACTGCTACTTTGGTTATACTTAGTGGCTGACCAACAGTAATAGTAGAATAACCAGCAGTCATGAAGAGTCCCAGCATGCATGTATTCAACCCTGTCTGTTAAAAAAAGATGCTTCCATACAACTGAGCTGCATTCTCAATTAAGTTTCGATGGGAAATGTTACGTTTGTTTCAACCACACAGTGTGAAACGGTTGCAGTTTTAAACGCATGGTAAACATTGTTAATTAAACAAAACTACATGGTTAGGTTTTGGGAATAGATTGTGGTTTGGGTTAAAAAAAAAAAGGTAGTTTTGTTAAGTAAGCTTGTACGTTAAGCTACGTACGTATAAGTAACCGCTGACTTTTGGTTTCACACAGGACATGAACGGCGTCCCGTGTTTGTTTGACCCATCCACCCCGATCTCCTCTCTACACAGACTTTGATTAAAAAAACATATTTGTGATATGTCAAAATCAAACGTTATCCAGGAAAAATACGTTTCCCCTCAAAACGTAATTGAGAATGCAATTTGGTTGTATGGGAACTTTAGGAGGCTGATGTATTATATCATAATGTGCAGGGGATCTTTATTACATAGATTACAACATCTTTACAATTTCGAAATGATATCAGAAGTATGTGTACAGTAAGTCCTGATGACTTTGCTGAGTTACTTTTATATTTTGCATTTAAGGCATTTACCTGACGTTCTCATAACGTGACTGCAACAGAAGGAGCTATAAGTTCTACATCACAATTCTGTGCAAAGTGCAGGAATAACAGCTCTGCAGGGAGGCACGAGGAATCCTATGTATTTTCAAATGTTCCCATTTCCCGATTCGGATCGGTTTGAATTATAAATCTAATTCCTCTTCTTTTTAACTTTACAAAAAATGCCTCTCGACAGTCTTTGGTTGTATGTGAAAGCGAATCTAATTCTGTTATTTCTAAATAGCGTAAAATTAATTCAATTAAGCTGCCACAAAAAAGAATGTTATTTACACCTTATGAGATTACCTGGACTTAATTTCCTGGGGTTTTAAATAATTGACAAACAGCATGTGCGTACTTAACTAAGCCTCATATTATGCGCACAGTTGAACATGTCATCAGTTAATCTTAATCATTTTTACTCCTACATTTTCCCTCATTTTCCCCTCTATCCCTCGCTCAGCTGCTCCATAGTTAACACTTATTAAATTAGCAGTCATCCAGTGATCAAACAACAACCCTGTTCCAACCAGCCGACTGAATGACGGCGGAGGTCTCCTCAGCATCTGGTGAGATGCCTAGTTTGGTAAAGATGAGCACATAAGCCCTGCTAATTATGATATTACAATTCCAGTAAACCGTTTTGTGAAAGCGCTACAGTTTGAATTTGTTTTTAACCCACGGTGAGCAAAGAACCAATGCTGGTTTCAAGATGTCTGGCTTCCCCTGCACCTTCTCAAACTGTCATTTATCCTCTCACCTCTGTGGATTGGGTCTGAAGCAGCAGAGGAATGGCGGAGATGGAGTGAGCAGAAGGAAGGGGGTGAAATGAAGGATTATATAAAGAAGAAGCAGCACTTGACGGTAACTGGTTGAGATTAGCGCCTTAGGGGTACAGCAGTGGCTGTGATTTTGATACTGCGCCCCCAGCTAAACGCTGAAGGCCGCCTTGCCTAGAGGAGTCTGCCTTCACCCACAGGCAGTCAAAGATTGTTTTCTTTCCAGCATCTCCTCCTCCTCCTCCTCCCCTTCCTTCTCCTCCACCCCACAGACACCTGTCATCTCCAATGTCAAAACTCTACACAGAAAGGAAAAGACAACGCAAAGAATAAACAAAAGAAACATGCTTTTTTAAAGGCACACTCTGCATACAGATCTGTGAGAGTGAGTCCCGGGCTTCACCTGCAGCAGCCTGAGCCAAGAGTATTCAAAGTCATGACAAATGGGGATCTGCTGGCTACTTAGGATACAGTCTAAATAATTAAAACAACTATATTAGTCGTGCACAGTTATAAGTAGGGGTTATCAATTCATTCAGGGCCAACAATAACAATACAATATTTTTTTCACGTGTGAGTCTTGTTTTGTGTCTGAATTTGCTACACAATGATTATTTGCAACAACTAAAAACTAGAAGCGTCTTCACATAAATAAAATGGGACAGAAAAGTTATAGAATTCTAAGCAAAGCTGTCATTCCTGCTTCTTTTGAAACGATCACCACACTCACAACACATTACCAAGGTGCAAGACTTCAGTAAAATCAAATATGGAAAAAATAAGGCCAAGGTCCATTGCAAGTATTTTACTAAAAAATGATAAAGGAAAATGTCTTCTTGCCCTGAAGAAGGCATATCGACTGAAAGCTTGGCTTTATACAGTAATTAAATACTTGCACTGGACCTAGTTAGTGTGCAGAGCCTAATTTTCTCCATATTTCTCCATATTCCTGCAATGATTCCCAATCAAAGCTACCAAACCAAAATGTCTGCGGATAGAATGAGCTAATGACCTGTGGCTGACAATGTATTATTGTTTAGTTTATGTGATAAATAAAGAAAAAGGTCACCAGACATCATTAATTTAGAGAACATTATGCTCCAATTAGCCGGATAATCAGACTGAATTGCCAAAAATCAGAGATGTGGTAATGAGTCCGAGGTCTATTGTGCAGACTTTTAGTGGGGGTTTTCTTTTACTTTTCCCCCTCCATAAAGACAAAAAAACACAAAATCTCTATTTAAACTCTCGCTGGTTTAGAAAAGACGATTTTTTTACCAAATCAAGTGTGAACGACCTTTGCCGCCTTGAGAAAACAAAGCTACCTGAGAACTAAGAAACTGTAAAGTGATCGTGGTGTGAAGTGGCCTTTGTATGTAGTTAAGCAGAAGTATGAGATGACGTGACGCTGGCAGCCCTGCCAGGCGGTGTTGTTGCAGCCAATGGGGGGCAGAGGACACAACGGAGAGTAATGGCTGCTACATGCAATCAGCCTCACAGCGATAAAAACACACTGCCACGTTTCATCTGCTGTTTTTCTCTGTTTTAATTCCTTCTGTTTGTTTGTTTGTTTGTTTGTCGACCTTGCCGTGTCAGCTGACCTTCCTCCATCCAGGACCCCGAAGAGAGGGGAAGCAGGGGGGTGGGGGGACAACAGTGAGAAGGACGCTGACATTTCTGTACTGAGAGGGAACAAACAGCACATACAAAAATGCCCCCCACTCCCCTCAGACAAATTTACTCAAAAATATGTGTGTGTCTTGAACGTCCGAGGCTGTCCGGCTTGCCGCCACCATTGCCAAGGAAGTGTCATGGTGTCGTGACAACTTCAGCGACTGCGGTGCGATGGGTGACCCTCGGCCGGCGGAGGGGGTGCGCTGAATCCTCCACCCACCCTGGATCCTGACAGATGTCATATACCTCCTCCATGGGCACCTTCTGTTTCCTGTTCACCTTTCTCCATCCTGCAGCGTTAGGGCTCCTGTCTCCACCTCGTCAAAACACACACACACACACACACACACACACACACACACACACACACACACACACACACACACACACACACACACACACACACACACACACACACACACACGCACGCACACACACACACACACACACACACAGCACACACACAGCACACACACAGCACACAGAGAGAGAGATATGGAGAGAGATAGACAGAGAAGGAGAGACATAAACTTGACCGATATAGGCTTTCAAACACCAATATTTTTGGGATTGACATTGCTGGTAGAGCGTTTTCAGGCGGTTATACCAAAATAAAATACAAAGATTGAGCATTTTTCCACCTGAATTCAATCTTTCATAGAGCATTTACACCATCACATCACACTAAAGCCAGCAGTTATATTACAGTAAGTAAAAGCCCAGCATTGGTCTGAAAGATCAAATTAATTCCCATCGTGTGTTTGCACTGACTCTATTTATGCCTTTTGTTTAAATACTGCCTGCTTAACTTAAAAAGGCCAACGTGCATCCCGCGCTCCCTGGCATTCACGTCGCCTTCTCAGAAGACGATTCCTGTTATTTACCAAAGGCTTTTCTCTGAGAACAGTTGGTATTTTAGTCTTAGCACACCCCACTCAAAACCTGTTTGCACAGATTTTCCCAATCATCCTTCAGACCACAGTTTGACAGAAACACTTCAACAAAATGAGATTCTGCCTCGTTACATTGTCTTATACTGTTACATCAAAAGTGTCACCAGCCCCACTCCATGAATAACAAGTCTAACAAACCAAAAAAGCCTTATGATATTAGATTTCCATAAAGCTTCTGCTGGCTGCCTCCTCATAGGGATTGTGTATCATCCACTCAAAATGCTCTCCTAGATGGTAATGTGCAGACTAAATCTGATCATGGCGTGAGATAATGTTCACTTCTCACTCCTGAAACACAGACTTGGGTAGGAAACGAAGGGGATCCTGTGACTAACCCATCAATCACGCTGACGTTTTGCTCGAGTGATGGATATTCTAATTTCCCTTTCATATACAGGTGCACAGGATGGATGGATGACGATTAATGGACGGGCAAGGCTGTTTCCACAAAACAAAGAAAGACGCAGCACGGCCTGAGGCGTCACTTTGGAGGGCAGGGAGCTACATTTCCCCGCGCTTTGAAGATGATACCTCACATTTGGGACTTGTTTTCCCTGTAAACACGTAAAGACAAAGTATACATCCTGAGGTGACAAAAGGTGTTGCTAACACAACAATTGTCTTCCCTCTGTGGGGACCTACAACAGGTTTTGCAGTCACATCTATGACAGCCCTCGACACCCTCACCTCACCTCATTTTCACACAACCTGTTTCTCGCATTCTGTCATTGCTATCACCTCCGTAATTATTCCTTAACTTTTCGCCCCCCACCTCACACTGCTTCAACTGTAATTTATTTAAAAAACATCCTCCTCCTCCTCCTCCTCAGGCCAACTCTTCCCGACGCAGCGTGCTTATCTTTCAAACTCTTCAAAGTCGCAGTTGTGCCAAACATCCTTTTGATGAAATCTTCTGACATATCAGCGCTGTGGGCTTGAATCTCTGACGATGTCTCCTCAACAATCTCTTATCCTTTCTTTTCAAGCAAAACTTTCTCTCTGTCGGGCTTTTAAGCAAACACCTCTTTCGTATCGGCCCATCCGGTTAACCACTTGTGCCACGGTGGAGGTTAAATAGTTTCACCCCACTTATTGGCCAAAGTCATCACTGCATCACATGCAGGCAAACAAACTACAGGAAGTAGAAAAAGGACACAAATTTGAGGTCACTAAATTGAGAAACAAATTATTATTATTTTCTTAAATCCTTAACAATCCTTTAACAGAGATTATTGTTGAATTATTATTTATTGTTATATTATTATTTCATGCAGCAATAGGACAACATATTTTGTATTAATCTTAGCCTATCCGCTGATTTACAGGGGCTATTTTGCACTCGCTACTACTCATTTCTGGCCTTTTTGTTGTAAATCCGTTGCAAACTATTTCCCCTGTGATTTCCTGTTTTTCCCTTCACAGCTGACATTGAACATGGGCATTCATAAACCGTCCGGCGCTTGAGACTTTTTCACGAGACTTAACAATCCAGCCTGAGATCTCTCTCTTCCGCCTCTGTCCTTCTCCCTCTCTCTCTCTGTATCTCACTTTATCTCTCGCTCTCCATCCCTCCCTCCCTGTCCGAAGCTGTCCTCCCAGCCATCTGTCATGTAATGTTTATGGGCCCTTTTGCTTTTGTGTCCTGATGACCACTGTCAGAGAGAGCTACCCATTACCGATGCGGCCTGATGAACGATGTTACCCAGACGCGTTGCTGACACCCCTGTGTCCTTGGCCGCAGAGACGCTGCCTCGCCAGCCAGCTTGCGGCCAGTAAAGAATGAGGACGGGGGGGACCTGGGGGAGCTGGACTGAGGACCTGTCCGTCATCCTGCAGACAAGATGCTCATACCCCCCCCGCCCACTCCTGCCGACGTCTTCCCTCCCCTCTTTATCCAGCCAATGGAAATATGGGGCTGGTCAGCATGGCAATGGCGATGATGTTGTCATTAATCCTGAGGTGTTGAATAGTGCCCTTGCCTTTCACCTGAATATATATCTACATCTGAACAGACACAGTGAGGGACCCGCGCGCCCCTCCAGAGGCTACACAAGGTGCCCTAAAGGGTTAATGCAGGTAGAAAGAGATGATGAATGTTGTTGAGCGTGATTTTATCTGTCAAATAGAAATGTTAGTGCTTGCTTTGATCTTTTATGCAATATGTTTGCAGGTAGTGCAGCGAGCTAGAACTACGTTCAGCAGTAAATACAAGCTGTTATTTTGTTAACCATGCTGCGCAATCATGCTTTTTAAAATAATGTGCTTATTTGGTTTGATCTTGAACTTGGCCACATATACTTGCAAATTATCATCTGTCATGCCTGGATGTTTTCTACAACAGGACTGATTCTGTGACCTGCAGGTCAAAAGGTGTCCGGATGTCTCGGTTAAAACCAGGCTAAATGACCATTTTCAACAACAACAAAAATCAAATTGAAATATAACGATGCAACGGCTGTTGAAACAACTGTGATATGCAACCAAGACCAGTAGTTCCAAACCCAGAACTCGAGAGCCCACTAAGGGGTCGCCAGAAAAATCGGAAGGGTCGTGAGATTATTGACAACATGAAAAGCAAACATCTGTCGGAAAAAAAAAAACTTTAATAAAACAAAAAAACTTAAACCCAAGGTCCACAGACTAGTTTTGTTTAGGAGCTCATAGTCTTTCTCAGCAGATGCTTGAATAATTGCAATCAGTAACAAAGGTCAAAATTATTTTTTAGGACTTTTCTCTAGTATTTGCCTTTTATTGTACAACAATGGATAATTTAATATTTTCAGGCCTTGAAAGATTATATAAAAAGGGAGCATCAGTTTTTGGTTGAACTGCTCAGACATGTGCAGCTTGTGACAAGAAGTCGTGCTTTATTTTAAAGGACCACATGTCAAAAAGGTTGGAAATGTAGCCCACTTTTACTCATTACTGAGTCCCTGCGATATATGAAATATATCATTGAGACCAAACCTTTTTAAATGCTATTAGTTTGGACAGAGGTGGATGATATGGAACAACACAGGTGATTATAACAAAGGAAAACAACAGAAACGATAATCCTGTCACAATAATGTGAACAATCTGCTGGACAAAATAAAAATCTCATTTAATCAGTGAGGCCCTCGCTCCTCTTGTGTCACCCTCCCTCCCTCTCTCTCTCTCCTTCTCTCTCTCTCTCTCTCTCCGTCTCTCTATGAATGTCTTTACTGGCCGGTGAAGCCACTGATGAATTCTTAAGCAGATCACACTGATAATTGTATTTCATAACTGTCAGTTGTGCGAAGGCTGCCAGTGTGCCCAGGAGCTATTTGTGTCTCAGTATGTCCTCCACACACCTCCCCCCCCCCACCTCCCCCCACTCTGTCCAACCCCCCCAATCACCAGGGATGTGCTTACTGTCTCCGGCCCCGAATTACTCAATCAGGAGGACACATTTACGGATGACACCTTTATTACAATTAATCAGGGGAACTTGATTAAGAAAGTTATTCCTCCTCTTCATTGAGACTTGCACAAGTGGCTCTGCTGCATATTGTAATTTATGTCCCACTGAGCTCTCGCGCCGCTGATAGACAGAGAAGGCGACAGATTGCCAGCCATACTGAGACACGTGGACGTGTGTGTGTAAGAGGGTGGGTATGTGTGTGTGTGCGTGTGCGTGTGTGCGTGTGTGCGTGCGCGCAGCCCTAACGCACACCGACATATCCAGAAACACATGCGCAGCCACAAACAAACACATTCCCCTATCATTCTGTCATGCACAACTCAGGTTTCGCAAAGAGTTTAATAAATGACTTTAATTGGCTGTAGAGATGTGCTCGCTAAAGGAGGTTTGGATATTCCATTTCCCTTTCTTCTTGTCTCTTTCTTTCACTCTCCCTCTCTTTAACACACACACACACACACACACACACACTGCTGAATGAAGCCATCTCTTTACCTTTACTCACAGTTCCTGGGTCTGCTGTGGCTAATTAGTGGAGTGGGGTTTTAGGTTTGGTAATTAGGCGGAGGTAGGAGTGACGGGGGCTCGGGGAGTTGGGGAGTTGAGGGGGTCTGACTGACTTGCACAGAAAGAAACTGGACTGTCTGGATCCTGGCAGCACCAAGCAGCCAGCCAGTGTCCCTTAGGCGCCTGGAGGTAGACTACCATCCCACAATATAAGGGTGATGTCTTTGTTATGTGCCACATGTTCCAGCGATGGGAAACTGTGAAAAAAAGAGGGTTTAGTGTACAAAAAAGAGGAGCGAGAGACCGCTGAGAATTTCACTACACCGACTGTCAACATGCAACAATGAAAAACAGCTCTGTGCTCTGGTCTTGGATTGGAAATTGAAATGGGTTGGAAGCTACAAAAAGTTGTGATTACAAAAAAAGCATTTTGATTTTAAAGCGAGAGTGCTGAGCAGCGGCCACTGTGGCCACAAGTGACAATTACAGCATAACGGAAAATTTAAAACATAGTTTAACAGTGGCACAAATAGAGAAGAGTCATAAAGTGAGTCATAAAGGCTACTGGTCATACCAGACCAAGTAAGGCTGTGGCAGCAAAACCCCTGTGTGTCGAAATTAACAAGGCTGTGATTGCATTCTTACGAGTTCCATTTTTCGACTCTATGAGGAAGAATTTTTTATTCCTTCTTTCAAAAGTTACATAGTATCACTTTAAGGTACACCGCCACCAATATCAGCAAATCTCAGAAAACCATCGCTTTTGTGACTTTTCTGAAGAGCACTGATTCATTCAAACCTGCATATAAACTAGCAATTTACAAAGCAATACAAATCAAACTCACAAATGCAAAGCACATCCACCATTTTTCTTAATAATTGCGATCAATTTGATAATACTTGTCATAAACTATGCTCTAAATTTACATTATTCACATTTACATCGGGTGCACTTAAAGTTTACTCTCCATTACTTCAATGCACATAACGATTTAAATGTAACTGCTGTGTTAATGACCCTTTCTGAGAAAGCAGTGCTGCACTAACCCTTGACTAAAAATGTGAGACACTCAGCAAAATTCCTCAGATGATGAAATATTTCCCAAGTTTCACCATCACACAAACGTCTGTGAACGCTTCTCTAGAAGACCTTCTCCATCTTTAATGTCTTGTTTACGCTCCGCAGTTCCAGGGCGCTTCAATACGTTGCCAGTTAGCAGCCTCTGACTGCAACACAATCCAATTAAATAAAGAGTGTTTGTCTCTCCAGGTTCCTGTGTTCTCTAATTGGGGCTGTGACTGCTCACTAATCAGCGGAGGTACAGGTAGGCCCTGGAGGACGCCGAGACGAGGCCTCTCCCGTTAATTGAAGAGATGCTAAACCTGGCCTCCTCCTCGCCGCGAGTGCTCGAGCACGCTAAACTTCATCTAAACATCCATGTGCATCGTCACCTCTCTCACCTGGCATGTACGAGCTTGCTTTTGCATCTTAACGCCTGACCAAACAGCGGCGTTACAGAGGTGATTGCAATAATTTAACGATTTGTTCCGCTGGTGAGATGAACTCGACGCATTTCACAGTGTTAGTTTAATTCCGTCTTTAATTATATTAATTGAATTCAAACCAAGTCACTTTGACTCAAAATAATCTGCAGGCATGAATTTTAAAGCTTGTGTGTCAGGCTAAAGGTCATGGTTATGTGAAAGATGTACCAAACCTCTACCCTAGTGAGTCCACATTTTACATACCGTAGCTTTTAATAAAAGACAACGAAAAAAAAAAAGGGAGCCTAACTTAAGAAAATACGTGACATTTGTGAGAATTCAGTACCCAGTGTCTGCCTAACCATATGCAATAATGACAATATAATTAACAAAACCGTTCTTTGTAATAAGAAATGTAGTGGATATATGCAGGCTTGACAAGTTTGGCTGGAAAAGGCAATTACATATATTGAAAAGTGAGAATGATTCATGTCCAGAGGTCCTATTCTAAAATAATTATCTTGTTGATTTTAAAAATCATACTTTAATATTTTCAGTTTGTAGTTAATACCCATCACAACTGTTTCTATTTGGCAACCCACCCCTAGTTAAAAAATGACACATTGTGTATGTGAAAGATAACCTATTAAGAGGGTTTTAAACATCAATATTTACTGTAAATACAAATATGAAAGTGATCACAGTCTATGTCTTTTCCTGGTGCGTTTCTGATTTCCTGCACCGTCTGGTGATGGTAGCAGCTTTGCATGCTGGGGTCACACCTGTAACGTATTTCACACTGGGTTATGTTTCGAGTGGCCACCTGGATGAGGAAATAACATGTTCACAGTGCATGAACACTGCAGCCCTCCCTGCCAGGTAGGAACAGGTGTTTGTTTAGACTACATACAGTACATCAATACAACATGGACTGCTTCAACATGCCGTAGCTCTTTTCTGATTCTTCTTTTTTAAGAAATCTTAGAAAGTTTCCACCTATCGAGGCTTTTAAAGTATAAACACTTATCTTCTAGGTCTTTTCTTTTGTATGACTATTATTGGTTGTTTTTTTATGTAGACATGTTGTGCCTTGTGACTAAACTTCCTATGTTGTGCTGCTTTTGTTTCCAAAACTAAATTAAATACCAAGAAAAATGGAAATGAAAAAAAAATGTCAAAGGGCATTTCACAATACATTCACCATACGTTTTCTTTTTATTTATTTTTTTACTTGCAGTGGGGGAAACGTAATGGCATTTTCTAGTCCAACTCCTAGTTAGGTGGACTAATTTTTGTTTATTATGTGCAGCTTCGGGGCATGTGAATGAAAAGATTGATTGTGTGAATGCCGTTTCTGTCAGCCACAAACAGGCAATGAAATACCAAGCCCACCGGGTGCAGCACTCACTTTTGACAAGCACATACCAATGTAAGCCCCTATTAGAAAAAACAATGAAGTCTATCATAAAACATTTATAGTAGATAAAGTGCCTGAGAGTGCTAAAAGCAAGCACATTATGGCAGCTGGTCCAAATTAATTTCAGAGGTAGACTTGTACCACAGGGTGGGCAAACACACAGGAATAAAAAAAAGATTCTCTGCGTGAGTCTACTGTTCCTGATCTTTAATCAGAATATTTGTTCAATATGATCATCAATGCATAGTTCATTTACAGATTTGTTTTATACTAAATTGAATCTCGCAAATGACAGACTGCTGAACCCTCACTAAATAATAACAAAACATATTTTGAATGTAGTTTCCAAAATCAATGATAGCAAAAAATAAATGTGCTCATTGTGTTTATTCGTGAAAGCATTGTGTAGATTTACTTATACATTGTTATATCAATCATCTTACAAAATAAAGACAATTATCTGTTCAAAATTAATAAAGCCCTACATTTTCCATTTGCAACAATCATTTGAGTTCAGGTATTTTTTTTTTATAGTGCATTAACAATCACTTAAATAAATCACAGCTTACTATTGCTAACAGGGGGTGGTGCCACTTCCACCACCAACTTGCCCAGGTTTTTCCCAGCATACATGTAGTCCACGGCTCGGAAGACTGACTCCAAGCCTACGAACCTCCCCTCCTGTGCCAAATCCCCACAATCCACCTCACACACTATCTTCCCCTTGGCATACATCTGCATCATGCTACCCAGAGCCTCCCTGTAGTCACTGAGGAAGTGGGGCAGGAAGAAACCCCGAATGCTGGCCGACTTCTGGAGCAGCTTGACCGGTAGTGTTCCCCCTCTGAAGGAAGGGATCCCTGATGCCGTCTGGTACCCCGAGATGAAGCCAATCACTATCAGCCGGCCCTTATTGGCCAAACTGTTCACTGCGAGTTCGAAGACGCTGCCTCCAACTGACTCGTACACCACGTCTATGCCTTGTGGGTACTCTTTCCTCAGCGTCTTGGCCAGGTCTTCTGTGGTGTAGTTGATCGGCCTGTCGCAGCCGATGGATTTAAGGAAGCCGGCTTTCTCGTTGGACGAACAGGTCCCGATCACGTGGCAACCGGCCTGTTTGGCAAACTGCACAGCAAACTGTCCCGTTCCTCCTGCGGCCGCCGTGACCAGGACCGTCTCCCCTTTGGTCAGGTCGCCCAGACGCTTCAAGGCGATGTAGGCCGTGGCACCGCTGACCAGCAGGGTGAGGAACTCTGGCTTCACCGCGGGGACAGGCACACTTTCCTTGGCTGGCACCACCGTGTACTCTGCAAACGCACCGCTGCCGAAGTAGGCCACAGTGTCCCCGACGGTGTGAGAGGAGCTGGCGCTAAGGCCAAGGCCAACAACCTCCCCAATACCCTCGAAACCGGTATCGAAGGGGGGCTTCACCGAGGGGTCGTACCGGCCCGCAGAGTAATTAATATCAGAGGCGTTGATTCCCACAAAACTGAAATACAAACAGAGGGGGAAAAAAAACAAGAATCATGGATTAAATCAAACAGTTATATGATGAGGTGATAGGGCTGCTCGATTATGGAAAAAAATCATATGCAAGATTAGTTGGAATATTGAAATCACTATTATTTAACATGTTTACTCATTGTCTTTTGGAAAGATGTTGCAATTATTTAACTTCAACAACAGTGACTAACAGTGAGAAAACACCTTGAACTGTGACATTTCTCTCAATACTTTTCCCGTTTGGACATTTTATTTCCATTAAGAACACAAACAAGACAAATGAGAGTTTACTTACAAAACGTAACGTGCAAAATCATTGTTTTTCTCCATTATTCCGTTTTTGTGATCGCGATTAAAATTCCGATTAATTGCACAGCCCTATAAAGTGAACTTTTATGTGGTCATTAGTGTGAGCACATGTTCCCTGAATTCTGTCTGAAGGTCAAGACTTCAGCGTCCTTCTCTAGACATGTCTGCACGGGGCACAAACACTCTGGTTTGTTTTGGCAATGGTTCCCTTTGCTCTGGAAGAGAACAGGCCTGCACTGACAGGGAAAGGCTTGTATCACAAAACACATTGCATGATGTCATGATTCATTGTCTTCAGAGACACCCACAACAAACTGCACTTTCAAAAATCTCAAGATAGTTGCTTCTTGCCTCAACACGAAGACGGCCGTTTTCATCTTACTTTGGTAACATGTTGGAAACAAATACGTGAGAAAGGAATGTATACATAAATCATTTACTGTCTTTTAGAGCGGCACGCATGCTGTGCCTCATTACTGTGCATGTCACACGTGCACTTTGAGCTGGTAGATAATGCTTCTGTGGTTTATAGACGGGTCACAGTGATATAACAAAACACCTTGATTTAACTACCTTCACATCTATAGAATCAGTTTCCTCTCATTGAAATATTACGTTATCATCAAAAAGGTACAACTATCCCAATGCACATAACTAAAAATACTGAGCCATTTGAGTAAGATATTTGTGGCAATAAAGGCTTTGCACACGTAAGCCTCTGAAACGTTTTAATCTAATAACATAGCAATAGCCAAGATGATGAAAATGTGTAATGTTAAAACCCAAAGTCCCATAACAGTAACATTATAATATAATAACATGACAGATGTTATCGATACATATATCTGACATATTTGAAAAATTAAATGTTAAGATTTCAAGGCTCGCATTTTTGGATTTATAGCAAAACAATTTGGAATGCATTCATTTAAAAAACACTTAAGACAATGTAGAATTTTGTACTCATGACGGTTCAGTTCAAAATACTTATAAAGCACATCATGCTATTTGATGCCACCTCTATCTTTTATGTGCAGGTCATGTATTTGTATACATTTAAGTTTCACTCTAAAGTGTACACATAGAGATGCTGAGCACTCGGGAATCTAGGGACTTGAGGATTAACTGTATGATATCATCAGTAATATATATATATAAAAAAAAGTTTCTTCCTTGTGAATCATTCCGCCTCTTCTCACTGCATTCAGGATCTTTTCCATTATCAATTCCTCACTCTGATATCCATTATTTACCACTTTCATATGCAATATGTAATTAGCATGCACTGATGCTGTGCAATATGGGATAAGTGGTTTTTCATTTGCACTATTTCACAAACGGAAATATTTGTTTTCTGTTAGTTAAAACTATGATCCCGTGACTTTGATGCCTCACTAATACAGACAACCAAACGGTCAAAGGTCTCAGAAACTCATCTCTGCCTTGCATGGCAATAAGACACTAATGCACTGTTTTACACTCAATCTGATGGAAAATATATATTCCATTGGCAGTAAATACCATAATAAACCCTGAGGTGCATTTGTGTGAGGCTAATATAGCATTTAAAAATCAGATCAGGCATATAAACAGTCGGTAGTAAATCAAAATGAGGGTAAGATATTACCTCCGGCTGGAATCAGAAATAGAACCAGAAATCCTGCTGTTTTTTGAGAAGAAAGCATTCATTTACGCCTTTTCCACCTTACATGTGTAGTTTAATACTATTTATATAATAATCATTCAGCCTGTCGGGCTAAAAGAGGCATGGATACTGACTTCAGGTGGGTTTACTCTTCCCTATAACTGGGAATACACTGCTGGGTTCTGCTGCTTTCTCGCCAATGAGAGAAATGATGCTGCAATTCCCGCGCCATGTAACACTGCATCTCCATCATCTCCATCTCTTGATGTCAGTTTGAGAGAGCCCCCCCCCCACACACACACACGACTTTCTGTTTGCAGTTTGGTGACGTAGAGACAGAAGGACAGACAGAGAGACAGAGAGAGAGAGAGAGAGAGAGAGAGATATGCCGAGATGGATTGACAGACAAATGCAGAGAGGGCGGAACTTGGAATTACAGTAGCCTACACGTACACGTATTTTGCCATCTTGTGATGATGATGATGATGATGATGATGATGATGATCGCAGGTGCCGGACATGGGTAAATCAAGGTAAGCGGAGCCCTTTATACAACTTTGATAGATCGACATCACATACTGATCCACTATAGTAGTCTCACAACACGCGTTGGGTCACCTAGTGCTATTCCGAACACGCAGATAGAGAGAGAGAGAGAGAGAGAGAGAGAGAGAGAGAGAGAGAGAGAGAGAGAGAGAGAGAGAGAGAGAGAGAGAGAGAGAGAAAGAGAACCGTATAGGCTATATCTGTTTCTGCTCACCTTTACAAAAAACAACAACAACTTACCGATTTCTGACGAGCAAGTCCGCGTCTCCGGGTGTCGGAACCGCGACGGTTTGCGTAGAAACGGCCTCCCTGAAATTAGGACTGAGCTTGTTTACGACCAGCTTTCTCATGCTGCTCGGTATGGACGATCCGTTGAAATCCATGAAGTGCGCGGAGTAGGACATATCTATGATGGAGCGCCGCGCGACCGGATGAACTCCTGAAAGTGCTTCGGTTGCTGTGCGCCCGCCGCGGATTACCGACGCCGCTCTCCTGCCGTTTCTCAGCAGCAGCAGCAGGCTCGACATGGCTCCCAAATGGGTCCAAAGTTCACGGACAACTTGACATACATGTGTGGCAGCAGTAAGCCCCGGCTGCCGTTAGCCTGCGCTGTAGGCTTCCCCCCCCTCCTCCTCCCCTCCTCTGCACATGCACAGCGTGCAGGACAGGCCAAGCAAGGCCAAGCCGGGCCGGGCCAGGCAGAGCCGTTCCAAACGCGCTTTTAAACCAAACTATATATATATATATAAAAAAGCGTTTCTTAAGCAAGAAAAACAACAAGCCACCGGGTCGAGTATTTAGCAACAAAACGTTGCACTGGTGCAGCGTTGGAAAGCAGCACAGCAGCGCCCCAGACTTGTTGTCGGAGTCCCTCCCCTTCCCGGACACAACACTCACTTCCTAGTAAGGTGAAACAAATCAATCCTCGTCTAACATATATCCTCAAACGTTTTCCTCCCACGAAACCAACACCGACCCCGCCGGATCTCTTCAAACGTCCACAAACACTAAAAATAAATCATGCGCGGCGTGTAGCGCACTTGCGCTCCCGTTTATTTCGCATTTTTATTCGGAGGGGGCTGCTGCTGCTGGCGAAACATGTAGGCTACACCTGTAACCGGAGCGCGTATATACGGCGATTTGGGAGTGGTGTTGTTTACATTCCAGTCTGCTTTCACGCTTTCATTTAGACGTGTCCGTCATCTAATTGTCATCTGACTGTGATTTTCTGAAAGCATCTATAAGCTTATTCAAAACCATGTACTACAACATAGCTGAACCCTCTTCCCACTCCCAGTGGGAGACGACCCTCTAACTCCGCGCATTTATAAGCTAAAGATGACATTTAATAAGTTGTAGCAACCTCACACTAGTTGTTGTGGTTTGCGATACTATATGCTCATATATAAGTTTGGTTTTAGTTGATCTCCCGAGAAGTTCCGAAAGGCTCCTTTTCTTTTGTCGGTGGTTTGGGATTTTTTTTTTAAAGCAAATGGAGAGAGAGGGAGAGAGAGAGAGAGAGAGAGAGAGAGAGAGAGAGAGAGAGAGAGAGAGAGAGAGAGAGAGAGAGAGAGAGAGAAGGGAAAACAAGACAATTAAAAAGATTGACAGGTAGGCTCCTCTGTCAGGGGTGACGCTTGTGGAGAGGGGAGGAGTAAAAATGTAGCAGGAAAAGCCACTCGATGCGTCTGTCTATCAGTTGAGACTGTCTGAAACAGCTTCTGGATCCACCGCGTTTCCATTTTTTCTTTTTCGGGAGCCCTCGGATCAGTCCCTGGAGTTCCCCACCCTCTCTTTTAGCTTTTTTAAGAGAGAAATATTTGAGTCCATGTCGGTCTGATCTGCTGTTGGCGAAGCTTGGATGCGCCTGCGTCTTGTTTGTTTCCCCTCTCTCTCAAGTGCTATCCTCTCCGCCGCATCAGCCACCCCTCCAAAAAAAAAAACCCGACTCTGTCCAAGATGCGATGAGATGAGCGGTGGGAATTATTTCCACGAGTCTTAAAACGTAAGTAAGCGAGAAAGCCGGCTCGTCCCATTTATTTATGGTTGTCAATGGTGGCGGAAAGGGGGAAGGAGGGGAGGGAAGGGAGGAAAAAAGTCTCCGCCGGACTGGTGAGGTTGGATCCGGGCTGAGGTGGCGTGGTGGTGACGGGACTGACATTAACCCATCTAATGCCTGTCTATCTGTTTTCTCTCCTCTCCCCTTTCTCTCTTTCAGGTCTCAGGCAGAAGAAGAGAAGGAAACACAAGGATACATTACTTATCAGAGCTGTGCGCTGCGCACACACGGGACTTATTTGTTTTGTTACCGCCAGAGTTTATTTATTTTTTAGTTTTGGTGTGCGTAAAAAGGCGCAGCAAAGTATCACCCCCCTCCAAACAGCACTGGAGATTAGGGAGATTTTTTTTTCTTCCACGGGGAGCGAACTGAAAACTTTGATTTCAAGGTGCTTTTTTTTCCCCTCTGCTGTTTCTTTTCTTCTTCTTCTTTTTTTTTGCCCTGCCATGAGAGACATGGAGGAGGATGATCTTTGATGGACATGACGGTGTCAGGAGCTGGTCGAATCCCTTCGTAATTTGCGTCCTTATCGTCGAAGCCGACCCAGCTATTAAGTCCAAAAAAGAGCAGGCAGTTTGAGAAAGAAGACATTTTCAGCTCCGAGATCAAAACCCTTCCCCCGAGAAACGGGATGATTTCTCAAAACTGACAGACTTGATTCGTTTGTAATTCCTGCATGAGAAGCACCGTGGAAAGTGACGGTCACTATGCCGAGGAGAAAGCAGCAAGAGCCGCGGCGATCAGCAGGTATTACCCGCCCCTCCATAACGACCATTTTCATCCCAGCCTATAGTTTTTATTAAGTGTCAACATGAAAATATCTCCTTCCACATCCCATTGTTTAGTTGTGCTGCATGCTGAGATTTATTTGACAACTCTGTTTGAATTTAAATTGCAGTGTTTTTTTTTTTTATTAACACAGCGCGACAATTCAGCCCCTGACCCACAGTTTAAAATGTGTCTTAATTGCGCAAATGACGCACATATCTGCGCAATGGCACTTTGAGATTTTTCATTTTTTTCATCCTCCTTTGCCAGGAAAGTTCTCTTAAGAATAGTGAGATAAACTAAATGGCATGTTATGGGGGATAAAAGGGAGCTTTTGAGGTTTAAGAGTGAGTAATGATGAATAATTGACTGGGAAAGAAGGGGGAGAAAAATGGTGAGAGGCGGTTTTTTCCCTTTCTTTCTGTTTTATTAGAGGATTGCCATCCTTGATTTGATGCGTGATTGATCGCCTGTCAAGTGGCAGTCTTTGATCTATTCATCCCTGATAAACATCAATAAATCCTTCCATGAAGACACAGGCATGCCTCTGCTAGGTGTAGCCACACACAACCCTCCTGTTGTCTCAAAGAGAAACTGAAAAGCATACAAAGTTGCGAATTAGGGTGGAAAATCGTCCCTCATTTTATTTTCAGGGAAGGCACTAAAAGCAGATGAAAGGAACGGTGTGTATGTTGAATAGATCACAGGGAAAATCAAACCCAAACACTCCTTTTAAATCAGCTGTTTGAGTCTCCTCATATATGCTTTTCAAATGTTGAGGGTTTTGCACGTTCCCATACAAATTCACCCCACATTCACTGTAAGAATCAGGCCAGTAATGGAATCAATATCCACTGCTGGAGGGTACTATAATGTTTGCAATGTGACCAACTGATAAAACCAGGTCTTGGCAGACGAGTGACAAGGTTGACTTCTAGTGGTTTGGATTTGGACTCCCCCTTTTTCCTCTCGTCTCCCTGCAGCCTTTAAACAAATGTAAATGAGTGACAGGGGTTTCTACCTCTGTGCTAATGAGGCCGAGCCTTTGAAGTTAGGCATTAACAACTGGAGTGAACAAAAGACAGTTGCAGAATTTTAAAGAGATTTTGAAATATGAGGTGCAGAGCGGGTCGAACAGGAGGGCCAGCCGACGAAGACTTTGAACTCAGCAGGTTTTATCATTTTAAGCAGGGGAGCTGGTGATGGTGGTGGTGAGGAGGAGCAGGAGGAGGATGAGAAGGAGTGCAGGATGGAGAACATTCAACCGGTGCTCGCTGTCAATTTCTTCCTTTTCTCCTTTGCCTTTCTAGCAAAGCGCCTTTCACTTGATTTCGGGCCTACAATGCGAAGAAAGGATTCAGATTTAGATATTCAGTCGCGCTTTACTTTTCTAAGTGTGTGTGTGTGTGTGTGTGTGTGTGAGTGAGTTTGGGGTTGTTGTTTTGGCGAAATAGCCCACTGTGAAAGATCGGCCATGGTGGGAGCAGAGGGACTCATGTTAAGGTTTCTGCATGTAATTGGAGGCATGAAAACATGACATCGCTGTGAGCCCTTCCCTCTCTCTCTCTCTCTCACACACACACACACACACACACACACACACACACACCATTGATCCATTACATTGCCCACTGAGTGCCATGCACATCATGGGTTGTAATGGTCAATCACAGCTTGGCAGACAGGATGTTTTCCATTCGTCCATGAACATGACAGTCGGTCAGAGATAACGCCCTCCACTCCACTCTCCCAGTAGCAACAAATAACACACACACACACACACACACACACACACACACACACACACACACACACACACACACACACACACACACACACACACACACACACACACACACACACACACACACACACACACACACACACTAGGCTAGTCTGATGCTCCATTGGGAGCTGGTACTGACCTGTGGCTTCTCTGTGCTGCTGAGAGGAAATTGCTCATGGTGGGACTGAGCATGGAAATCAGAGCTCAGACAATTAAAACAACAATAACAGACTTGTCTCGACAGAATTTTTTTTCTCATTTTGTACCTTTTTTTTATTTACCTTTTATTATTCCCACAACACCAGCAATGGCAAATGTCATCATTGTGGATTTCTGCGAGTTTTACAATCAGTTGTACACATTTTATTTTCCAATAATGTAGGCATCTTAAAATTAAATGTCTTTCATGGTCTTGTAGCAACAACTGCATTTATGTGTTCCTTATTCTCCTGTAAACTTCAAAATTTCGTAAAAATTTGGAGGAATTTTTAGGGCAAATCTTACAGTTACATAAAGACAAATCTGATTTTGTCACATAATGCAATTTATTTTCTCAAATAATATTTTGAAGCTTTTGTGCATGTATGTGGTGTTAAGATCCACAGAAAATGGCCAAGACACAAGGTATTTTTTTAGACCACATGTAGCTCTCATTACACTTTTTTATGTTTGTATAGTTTTCATTTAAGAATCCAAATCCAAGCCGTAAAGCTGAGATGGAAAGAAACCTTAGAAACCTGCATTAGTGAGTGTGTAACAAAAAAGTATATATATATATATATTTTCTTTTTTTTTCCAGCATGCATTTTATGGTGCACACATGCATGTTCCTGTGTGTGTTATTACACTTGTAGCCTCACCTCATTATTAAAAGACTAGATTTAAGGGGGGGAGGGGGGGGGATGTTGTGACGCCGTCTTTCATCCAAGGCAGGCTTAGATAGTCTTACAGGAGGAGGACGAGGAGGAAGAGCAGATAAGATAGTCGCTCTTATTTCTGTGGAGCACGATGGTTAATTACCAGAAAGTCAGATTGTGTGTGTGTGTGTGTGTGCGTGTGTGCGTGCGTGCGTGCGTGCGTATAGGTGGTGGTGGTGCTGGGGGTAAGGTTGCTTCCCATTGGCTTCATTAGAGAGAACCCTAATTATCTGTGGAGCTGATGGATTTGTGACAGGCCCTAACGATTAATGCTGACAAATTCAGTAAGGTGTCAAGTCCGCAGCTGCCTTGATGTAATCAAGTTGATATTATACAGTCCCCATAGCCCCTAGTGCAGCACCAACTCAATTTGCCTGTGCAGGTGACAAATGGACTTTGCTACCTGACTAATCACATCAGGAGACAATGCCAGTTAATGACCTCAGTAAGCCCCCGCCACCCCCACTCCCACCACTCTTACAACCTTGTAATAAGCAAGCCAGACCAGCTACAGCACATCGCAACCTTTCCCTCTGTTCGCCTTTCATTTTTCGACCGTCGCATTCCTTTGTTTTCATTTCAATCCCTTCAATTACAACGCTTAATTTTTGTGTCGAGGACGCAGTGCATTTTCTTAAAGTTTCCTCTTGTTGCTGGAATGTAAGGGTGGAAATGTTTCAACCGTTGCAGGAGATTTATTTATTTTATTTTAATGACGCAGCTCAGGCCTGTTCTAACCACTTGATGTATCAGCACTCCAAAGTAATCCCAGGGACCATTTTTAAAATATAGACATTCAGTTGGAGTTTTTATATGTTTGCATGTGTTGTAGCCCTGCTAGTAAATCACCACCACATCATAACACGGTCTGTACGTACTTTGGCTGAACGTCTTCCCAACTCAGGGCTGTAGCCGCCTCGCTGAAGGCCTCCAGTTTATTTCCGAGCTGGAGAATCACAGTGCCCAGGGATTAATGATTTTGCATGCCCGGGGTAGCTAAGATTACACAGCGACCTTTGTGCTCTTACTTGACGATGCTGTTATGTGATATTCTCCCTTCCAAATAATCAGCATGCTGAGATTTATGTGCCCCCACCCCCCACACCCACCCCACCCTTCTGTCTATACCAGCGTCCTGAGGAGTGCAGCAGTGTATAGCCTCTAGGTGTGTTTTTGTTTCACTTTTAATGTTGCCTGATTTAAATACCACCCTTCTTCCTTAGAATTAGAGCAGTCTTGTTTTGATAAAAAGTTAATTTTCAGCAAAGGAACTAGTGTCTTTGGCTTGAAAGTTGGAGCGGCTTATTACTTCCGATGGCTTAAAGGCTCCACAGCTTCTGAGAAATGAGTTTATGTTAGAATTCAATGAAAAACGTGTGTGTGTCTGTGTTTGTGTCTGTGTAAGAGTTTTCGAGGGGGAGAGAGAAAGAGGCGAAGCGAGCGAGTGTGTGTGTGTGTGTGTGTGTTTGTAGCTTAGCTCTGACCGGTGTTAGTTTTCCTGGAATGAATAACTTGAACGAGTGTAACGGTAACCACGCCATGTTAGTCATCCTCTTTAGCAGGGCCTGCCTTCATATCCCCCACAGGAGCACGAAAACAACCTCCAACAGCAGCTCCACGTATTTCTCACTTCTGACTGTCATATCTCTTCGCTATTCCCAATCAAAACGAGGGCTATCAGACAGAGCAGGAACACATATTGATCCACAGCGGCCACTTTTATTCCCCCCCCTTCAGTTGTGCTGCATGTTTCCTGGGCATTCCCTTTAGCGTGTGTGTGTGTTTGTCTGGAGGTTACGCTAATTGGAGCGGTGGTGTTGTTAGCAGGTGGCATCGATCGACCTCTTCGATAGCCACTTTTGCTCCTGCGCCACCCTCCGAAACTATTAGTTAAATTTACATCAGGGATTTAAGACAGTCAAAGGTCAAACATGCTCAGCTCGCTCTTCTAATGCCTCGAGTCACCACAAGTGCCCTGTGTTTGTGTGTGTGTGTGTGTGTGTGTGTGTGTAAAATTTGTTTCTTAGTTACATGCATTAGCTATCTCTGATATCCTTGCAAATGCAATCCCTTTGCATTGCACGGACAATTACATTCCCATTTACAAAACGGCCTCAAGATCAACCTGGACATTTCTTTCAGTATTGATTATCAGTAAATATAATGCAAGGTATTAGCAAGGTTTACGCAGCATGTGTTAAGCCTTTTCTGTTCATATAGATAAGGATATATTTCACACCATAGCGATAATAACCCCTCGTTGTCTCTTTCTCTTCCGTTCTTTCTGATTCTTTCCGGGGCATTCTGAACAAAAGCTGCCCTCAGGGCACGCTGTTACCATCTCTAGCAGTGTTTTGCCCTCGCTGCACTTTAGACATACGCACATACACACACCGTCAACTATAAACACAGACAGTCAGACTGACACACACACACACCTACACCTAATGCTTAAGTGCAGCCAGCATGTCTCTGTGGGAGGTCATAATGGAGGTGGCTTAGTATGATGGGAAATCATATCATTAAAGCAGCCAGATGTGCTTTGTTGCCTGCCTTGCAGCACATAAAAACAGCAGCAAGTCATGGGATCCAAAAAAGAAAAATATCCAAGTCTGAGAAAATCAAGTCTGAAACAGATAGAAAGCAGCCCTCTGGGACTGGGCTGACAAGCAGTCTTACTCCTGACTGCCATAGAAAAACAATTTCCCCCAAATAAAGAATTTTTGTTCTCATTTTTCAATGTTGCAGCAGCATAACAAGCTTTTTTAACTTTCGTGAAATTCAGATTGGACTCAAAGCTTTGATAAACGGCGTACTGTTGCTGTTATCAGCTCTTTGTTAAGTGTGCTTAATTACTATGTAATATTTGTTGTGCTGAGTAATTACATTTTGTTAAGGCTCCACAGTGGGGATGTAAGGCTTAAGAGCTCATTAATGAAAAATTGTTCATATGTTAGGTCTGTTTTTTTTCTTCTTCTCTCTGGCACATAATTTGAGACATGAGGAAGATAAGAGGGGAAGCGTTCAAGAGAAGTAGTCGTGCAACATTTAGGGCGCAAAAATTGACATCTCAAATTTTCTTAAGTAAAGTATTACATTTGCTGAGGGTAAATGTGCTCTCTTGATCAGTGCCGTGCCTCCTCGAGAGGCTATGGGAAAGTCTGCTAGAGACAAATTTAACATGTTACTTTTATCAATAAAAGATGAGCAATTACAGAATATTTTGTCTAATAAGTATTTGAATTCCTCGGCGCAGGAAAAAACAACAACATGTAGCTTACCCACTCATTACATCAGTTAGCAGGGGGAGTGAGAGGCAGCTCTTTGATGCCAACAAACAAACAAGACAAACGAGATGGGCCCACTACAGAAGAGCAAAAGCCCCATCGAGGGACACCCAAACCCTGCGCACTCCTCCCTCTCCTCCGTCTCTTCTTCCTCTAAGCCTCTCTACCTCTTTCTTTCTCTCCGTCTCCTTAGCTTTCCTCTCATCCCTCCTTTCATTTCTCGCCACTCCCTCTCCCTTTATTTCTCGCTCTGTTCTCCTCTCCAACATGTTTCTCATCTCACATCCCCTTCTCTTCTGGGTAAATACTCGTTCTTTGCCACCAAAAGCAAAAGAGAAAAGAGAGAAAAGTGCTGGTGTTGGAGCAGGAGGGTGGGTTGGATGTACCTCGTCAGACAAAGTTAGGTGGAGATCGTCGGGGAAATGAAAAGCTGAAAAGGGAAACAAATGAGGGAAGGAGTGAAAGACTTTAACTGTGCGTTCTTGATTTCTTTTGGAGCTGCTTTTCGCCAAATTCTTAAATCATCTCAACATGGTTTGAATGCGTAGAGCAATGTAATGAAATAGGCCTGTTTTGGCATTGGCGATCAAGAACGCTGGGAAGAGTGGATGTTCGATAATGGCAGCGGGCACCAATGTTTAGTCCAACAGCGGCGTCAAAGAAGATGGTATTAATGGGCGGGGGGTCTATGTGGGTGGATGGATGGCAAGGTGGTGGGATGGTGATGGGGTGGGGGCAGCTTTTAGAATGGGTATTAAAGCTGACAGATGAATGGGACGATGGACACATTCTCCTGCAACAGCTGTGGCTGCCGCCATTATCCTGACAGGTGTCAATTAAGAATTACTGCCCGGCTGGCCGAATGGCTCCTATCCCCCCCCCCCCCCCCCCCCTACTCAGGCACACATCCCTCCATCCCTACAACACCGCCCTCCAACCCTCCCACCATCCAGCTGTCGGCGTGCGAGCGAAATAACACTTTACCCTTGTCAGTGTTGTCACAGGCCCTGCAGCCTCGGTTCTCTTCCCCCTTTGAAACGGCGGGCCAGCGGCAGAGGTTCGCTTATCAATAGCTCTGCGTGTTAGCCATCATGGTGTCTGTGGGTGGACGGGTGGGGGCGGTCCAGTTCTGTCCATTTGTAGTTGTACAAACTGTAATCTGCTGTTTAAATCTCGCTCTCAGATCAGGTAACTCACATTACCAGAACGATGTGACGACGCCCGCATCGAGAAATGGTGGTCAGTATGAGACCCTTCAATCAGATTGTTGCTGCCTCGGTTTTGCAGATTTAGATCAGGCTGCAATGTGATGTTTAACTCCATTCTACAGGTTAAGAAAAAGGCCCTTCATTACATCCCTGGTCTGTGTTTGTGTGTGGGTGCATTCATACACAGTGTGTGGTGGGTTCACCTTTTGCAAAGCAGCGGCTGCAGAGTAACCTAGATTTGGGGTTCCTTCATCCTCTGTTGCTCACACAGTTGGCCAATACAGGGCAGCTTTTATTCCACATTGTCAAGTGGGGAGTTGAGGTCAGTGAGTGAGAAAATGAACAGTTGCCATTGCCCATCTCGAAAGCTCCCTTCCAGTAAACCCGCTGGCTGACAAACACATTTTGGGGTCGGCAGGCTTCTCGCTTTACAGCCAGAAAAAAAGGAAATTCAAGCATGTGTGTTCTCCATTTGCCATATTTTCTCAATTATTTGGGGTTTAAATCAGCGCGGTGGCATGCAGTTTAATTTCCCTTTAATAATTAAAGTATAATAGAAAGCATAATTTGTGTGAGACTGCGATTCAGTTGGCCTAAGTGGTGACAGTGTGTGTGCGTGTGTGTGTGTGTGTGTGTGTGCGTGTGTGCGTGCGTGTGTGTGTGTGAGAGAATAATAAAAAAGGGAGACATAAAGTTCAGTGTTACATACCTTTATTTCTAATTATACATTACATCATTTACCTTTACATGCACATACATTTTATGAAATGGTATAGTTATTTTACGCTGGTGTGCCACGCTGTTGACACTGTGTAGTTATTACTTGCTTTCTGTAATAAATGCAGTTTTCGGTGCCGGCGCAGAATAAACATGAGAAGCTTCAATCGGTAGAAGGAGGAAGCAAAAACAGCAACGTGGAAAAGCAACATGAGAGTGAGCGCAGAAGGCTCCCCAGGAATACACAGATGGATTTGCATGTTCACTTGGGAGTTACAGTTTTGGATTTCCTCCCTAGAAATCATTTGCCACAGAAAATAACCGGGGAAGATAATATCAGTGTTATTTTGCTACTCCTGCTTTATTTGCATATCTCTTGGTAAGGTAACCCCTCGGAGTGGAATTCGGTTTGTTTTTCGGAGCTTCATTCTGCATCACCTTTTTTTTTCCGTGTTACTTCTCAACCTCTCTTCCTCTTTCTCTCTTTAATTCTTTCTTCAGGCCTAGCTCATCTCTTCTGTCTCACACTGGCTCTAGACTGCTCCGAGCGATTATCAACCCTGAGAATATTTTCCATCCCCATGCAAATCACCCACCGTGTTCTCTTATCACTCCTGCTTTGCCCCCCCACCCCCCACACACACACACACACACACACACACACCCTAGCCACCCCTAACGGTTGTGGTTGTGTGTAATCAAAGTAAACGGCAGCTAAAGCTAAAAGGGAAACGCTCTTTGTGGAGATGGATGGAGGGATTAAATATTAACCGGATGCGGCTGACTTAAGGCAAGTGTTTTACATAGCTGCTCCCGCCGCGGATGCCGCGCATTGATCCCCACGCCCTGGCGCCTTTACTTGTTTGGCTGCCTGCCGTTAATTTTTTTACCATCATTTCACTGGCCAGGCCTTTGGAACGGAGAGGGAGAGGAGGGCCAATGAATGGTTCACCCATCCACCACTGCCCCTCCCCTCCCCGTGCCTTTAACGGGGGCAGGTGAGATGGATGATAGCAATTTGAAATTTTGTTTGTGCGTGTGATCATGGAGATTGTTTTTGGTATTACCATGGTGTAACAATTCCAGTGATTAATTGAGGCAAGTGCTCGGCTAGGATTGGAGGAATTGAGGTAAATGGTAGCTTGCAGGTTCTCCACCTTCCTCCGCTCTTGACTTGTGAATGTGGTGTTTATCGGCTGACCTTGGACTCCAACACTGCTGCCTTCTTACACACACACATGCAACAACACACTCCCAGGATCCTGCCTCGCCACACACTGGCCCTCTTGTCATATCACTTCTTTCATTTCCTCATGCCTCTTTCTTCCTCTCCTCCAGCTGTGATTAAAAGAGAAAATCAAAACCGCTCAAACCAAACTTTGGGCAAAAAGGAGACTAAACAAAAACAAAATGGCTACAGTGGCTTCACTATTCACGTGGATGGACATTAGCGGTGGGAATGCTCTTCCAGCGGCAGCGGCGCTGTGTGTTTTCAATGTGTTTGTTGTCTACATGTGTATAGCAATATCATGTGGGTCACAGAGGCAGCTTGTTAACAGGGGAGCTCATACCAGTGCTGATCCCCCCCAATCCCTCCCCCCCCCCCCCTTAACCACACACACATATACACAGTTGTTGCACTGGTGCTGTTGACAGCATTGTGAAGGCCTTCTGGCATTTATAAATGCAGTGTCGGTCCTGCAGCGGAGCTCTACCCTGCAGTCGTCAGACATGGCCACCGCTCATCACTCAGCCCTAATGATGCCTTGTACCCCCCCCCCCCCATCGAAGCACAACCCCCCACCCTGGCCAGAGTGCACATCTGAAGGGGTCGAAGGCAGGTCGTGACCCCCAGGTGCTGCAGTGCGAATGATTGCTGCACTTCTTTACGTGTTTTGGTTTGATCTCTTTCCCTCTCTGGCTCAGTTTCTCTCTCTCTCGGCTGACATTATATTCCATTTCGGTTCAAACAGATGCAAGCCTTTGCAGCGGGTATCAATGTTTCGGTGCCTGGAAGGTGCCGATAGCTGATATCTCAATGCTGCATGGTATTAATTTGACAATTTTCATGCCACCAAAAATTCCAAATATTTTCTATTTCAACCACAATTATATGATACGAAAATGCTCTAAGCCAATAAGCCAATAATAATAACACTAAAAATATTGTTGCCTTGTTGTTTAATCCAGTCAGAATGCTGCAGCACTATTAAATACAACTAGTAAATACAAGAGCCTACACTTTTAAAACTGAACTGAAAATGAAATGTATCCATCATAATAGACCTATGGGTCGTCTTTTAATAAATGATAAAGATTGGTAAACACATTTATTAATAATGTCTGACCCTACTCTTTCTTTTCTTTCTTTGTCTCATAGATCCTCACCAACTTATCCTTCCTTTTCATGCCATTTTATTCTTTCTCTGCTCCCTGTGTGTTTCTGTTTCTCTCGCTCTTTTGCTCTCCTTTAGTCAAAGTAGCCCTGGTCCCCATAGCAACACATAGTGAACCCTTACTCATTAGTGTGTATGCAGCCCATCTGAATGGCCCTGAATTCTGTTCCTCATTCCTGTGATTTCATACCAACACATCCATCACCTCACCGTGAGTACCCGCCAGGGATGATATTTGGACATTTGCTTGATTCCAAATCAATGTGTTTGTCCTGTAGTGGTGAATGAATTGTGTGTGTGTGTGTGTGTGTGAGATCACGTAAGGATTGAGAGGCGACACTGGGAAACGTCCCTCCGTCATGCCTGACTCACACTCCGCTGTTTTTTTTTTGGCCGTTAAATCTCCAGAGCGCTGATAGCAGGTCAGCCATTGAGAGAGGAACGAGAGGGAGGAGGGGTGTAGAGAGAGAGTAAGAGAGGGAGAGAGAGAGGGAGAGGGGGTAGAGTGAGGAAGTGAAAGAACCAGGATATGATTAGAGAGAGAGTAAGAAAGTGTGTGTATGTATGCAGATGGGAAAAAAAGGGAAAGAGAGATTGGTCTTCTTTATGCTGGCTCTCCCATTTGCGTGGGCGTCACAAGGAGTGGAGGGGTCAATGGGATGCCGTGATAGGCTAATCTGCCAGGAAGGGAGGGTTGAGGGCAGGCCTCACGGGACCACCTCATTGGCTAGACTCATTTGCCCTGTGAAATAAAATCCCACTGTGTCTTTGTTTTCATTTTTTTCAACTGTTTGAAGATTGATAGTGTGGGTATTTGCTCTGAAATCTTTTTTCGAGTGTGAATATTTATCTGCCTGCATCTGTACAGTATGTTGCCCACGTAAGTGTGTGTGTGTGTGTGTGTGTGTGTGGGGGGGGGGGGGGGGGCATACTTTTCTTAGTTCATCTCAGTTCCTGTGTGTGTGTGTGCGCACGAGCTGTTTGTGCTCGTCCTCCAGTCAGACACATGGATGACAGATGACCCAGTGGGAGACACCAGCCATCCTGCCCAACCGGAATCTTGCCCCCCCCCCCCCCCCCCCCCCACCCTCTCCCTCTCCACCTGCCCCCCTCCCTCGTTGCCTACTAAAAAGTGCATACTTTGTTTACTTCCTCGGCTTTTAGCCATAAATCCTGGATCCAGCTCCAAGGTGGCGTTGCCCCCTTTTCCTCGGGTTACGGCTTTGTACACAATCATAAAAGCTGCGTCATTGCGAGTGTGTGTGTACGGGAGAACAATCCAGCCGCAACCTGACTGCATGCATGCCTGTCTATCCCTGAAGGGGGGGGGGGGGGGGGGAGAGCTTACTGGACCAGAGGAAACCTAAATCCTCATATAAAAAGGCCATGCACTCAGCCTGGGCCGAGGGAAGGAGGGAGGTAGAAAGAAGGGAAGAGAGAGGGAGACAGAAACAGTCAGAGAAAAGAGAGAGAGAAGAGAGAGAGAGAGAGAGAGAGAGAGAGAGAGAGAGAAGGGAAAAAAGTTGATTTCCTTTTTCAGCAGAGCCATGAATCACAGGGCCTCCCAGCTGCAGTGTCACAAGCTGACAGAATGACATGTGTCATTTATCAAAGGGGCCAGGCGGGGGCCTTGGGAAACGTGCACCACAAAGCCTGAGAGAGTTCATTCCAACGCTCAACCCTCCCTCCCTCCCTCCCTTCCTCCCTCCCTCCCTCATCTCTACTCCCTCAGCCCGCCCCCCGCCGTTCACTCTCCTCCTCGTTTTCTCTCCTCTCTGCCCCCCCCTCGCCCCCCTCTGACCACCTCCACCCTCCATGCTCACTTTGCCTGGTGCCAAAAAAAGGACTCTAACTGTAATGTTTTCTGTCTTCCTTGTACTCACACACAGTCGCCATGCGCGCGTGTGTGTGTGCGTGTGTGTGTGTGTGTTGTGCAGGATTGCTCTACTGAATACAGGCACTTGCTATACCTTAAAGCCAAAGTCAGGCCAACTTTGAAGAAAACCTGAAAGAATAAATCTTAAGAAAGCTTTCAAAACCCTTCAAGCTAACGGTTTGAAAACCTACACTGAATTCTTATACAGTCATTCATAAAACGATCACTGAATGATGATATTAATAATACTTTAGTCCTTTTAATGTTTTAGTACCGACATTTAATGCAACGATTTTACCTTGGATTAGTGAATAGACGTGTGTGTGTGTGTGTGTGTGTGTGTGTGTGTGTGTGTGTGTGTGTGTGTGTGTGTGTCTGTGTGTGTCTGTGTGTGTGTGTTATGCTGCTTCTGGGTAAGAGGTTGTTTGTCTTGCTATTGCTGATCTGGTTAAAGACAGTCTTTATATTTATGATTTTTATAATTGTAACCTTATTAGAGCATAGCTGTTCACTGATCACGCCCCCCCCATATCATACTATATCTTTACTTACTTTGCTGTCAGTTTTATCATTTGATCTCCTTGTGGCCTGGAAACATTTATATGCACACACACACACACATACACACACACACTCACCATACCTGCTACTGAAGAGTTGTTTGACAGAGAGATTACAGCTTTCCCGACTGGTCGGGCCCCATATGGAGGTCTGCGGGGTCACGGCACTGATCGCTCGGGGCAGTTTAAGAACGCATTACGTTGCAGAACAGCTTGTACATGGAGAACGCCTGTTGTAACTGATGTGACAGTTAGAATAGCAAGCTGTGTCAGTCCAGTCATGGCATGCCTATCTACAACTTTTTGTGTTAATGTCTTACCTCACCGCACGCACTTCATTTCCAGCTTCCTCTCATCCATCATCGGCTCACCTTTCATCCCAACCCCTCATCCGCCCCCATCATTGGCCTCTGCTAGGGTTAACTCCATCCCAGCCACTCGCAGAATCAATAAACTATATCACCTGGGTGCCCTTCCCTTCCTCCACCATGGCCAGATTAGACTTTAAGAACACTGGGATCTGCCTCTTATCCCATGTTTAGTGGAAATAAAGAAGGCCTTTTTGCCGTGTTTGTCCACCACTGAGTGAAGTCTTATTTTGCAAGTGCAAATTAGAAAAAAATCTAGCAAAATCAGCAAACATTTATTTGGAACTACAAGGGCACTTTGAGAGCGCAGACCTCTGCCTAGGCATGTGCTATCTCTAAGTCGGAAATTCATTTTTTTCCGATTATACATTACAATTGAATGCAGCACAAACGCCTATCTCTCAATGTTAATGAAAGTGAAAAATGATGTGTGTGTCCGCCCCGTGATTCGGATCGCTCCAAAATGAAATGGTTTCTTCCTTGGCCCATGCTACACCCTTCCACAAAGTTTCCTGAAAATAGGGCCAGTATTTGTTCCGTAATCCTGGACAAACTGAAACAAAAACATAACCTCCTTGGCGGAGGTAAATATAACAAAAAAAAAACCAATGTTACCATTCAGTAGCCAGAACGGCGTATCTTATAGTGAATAAATCCAAGTTTTATGTCTTTTAATAAGTTAACACAACCAGGTTTTGGGGGCTACCAATTTTAAATGCAAGGTGCAATTTCCATAGTTTAGGACTTATGGCATTCTAGGGATTTCAAATACATAAAATTATGGAAACTATGCACGCTCGCTCACGATACCAGACTAAACAGACCTATGCTTCTACTTCTAGCAGTCAGTGCGGTTAAAATACTTTGGGTGAAATTCTCTGATTAATAATTAAAAATCCAACCTGGGGCAGCACGAGGTGGCGAGCAGACACACACACACAGAGAGAGAGAGAGAGAGAGAGTGATTGAGGGGAAAAAGAGTAAAAAAGAAGAAGTTATGGGGGAGCCCTCCTGACAGTATAATGTTTCCTTGCTTTGTCTGCGGGGGTTAAAAGAAGTGGTACATCATTAAGAAGAATATTCAGTGGCAGTGTCACTGAGGGGTGACCCTTCCAACAGGTCATGGATAGTTCACTCTAAAACCCCCCCCCCCAGCCCACTAAATAGTGCCCTGCCCCCTTCCTCCGTACACACACAGCCATAGGTATAAGTTCAGGGTGGAGAGTTTCAGTCACACAGTGGCCATTTTGATATCTTTGTTTTCCTTTTTTTTCTTGTTGAGGAAACGGTCTTGAGCAGTAAAAGCTTTTCATTGATTGTAATGTGCAGCCAAGTTTAGCTAAAGCACAATAAAACCATCTTGTTCACACAGTTCTGCTACAGTTCTAAAGCATATTTTGACACCTACCGGCTACTCAGTATATGTGTTTCCACCAACGTCAGTGTTTATAAGGAGATCAGGAAAGAGAGAAGTAGCTTTGAGATGCAGAAAAACTGGTCTCTCTCTCTCTCTCTCTCTCTCTCTCTCTCTCTCTCTCTCTCTCTCTCTCTCTCTCTTCTTTGTCTTTTCACCTCCTTCCTCTGTCCTCTCTGCATTTTGTGTGTGTCAGGGAGGTGGGGGACAGGGAAGACGGCCCCTTTTCATTTGTCTTCATAAGCCTCATTTATTTTTGCAGCCAGATGTGAGCTGACAGACATCACTCAGTGCCCCCCACTCCCGCTCCCCTTCTTCCTTCCATCGGCACCCTTGAGCCCCCTTTCTCCCCCCTACTCCACCCTCCCTCTAGGAGGTCAGACGAGCACCCCACCGCCACACCCCCACCCCACCACCGTCAGCATTACAGAAGATGGATGTGTCTTTAAAGCAGAGATTGATTGTGGATATCAGAGTTATGGCGCCATTCATCACGGCCGATATTATTCAGACGAGCGGGATTGAACAAGGAGGTGGGACTCCTGAGCCCATGGGTGGGTTCTGGGTGGGGGGGGGGGAGCAGCATGGAGGAACTTTAATAGATTGTAGATGAGAGTGTGTGTCACTCTGTGTGTGTGTGTGTGTGTGTGTGTGTTGTAAGTCAGCCTCATTTGGGAATTCTGGCATGTGCTGACTGTTTCTTGTCTTTATATCGTGTGTGTGTGTGTGTGTGTGGGGGGGGGGGGGGCTGTCTGCATTGATCTCCAGTGATGTGATCCTCCTTCAGAGCCTGTTCTCATCAGACTCTGATTCACGGCTTCATTAGGATCCTTGTGCCACCTCCCCTTTTTTTTTTGTCTCCCTGCTTTCGTCAGGTCACTCTTGGAGACTCGCACGCAGACAACACACACTCTGCAGCTAAAGGACTTTACATCCCAACACGTTGTATAGTTTGTTTCTGTTCTGTTTGTCATCTTTATGCATAATCTCTTAGTATTCATCAAGGCTCAGAACCTTATTGTGCCCTGAGAGTTGAAGTGCTGTGGCGGTTTTGGAGGTGCTTCCCTATTCCCCCCCCCCCCCCCCCCCCCTCTCCCGGCAGCCCACTCGGCTGAAAAGAGCTCTTATTGTGTGTGTCGTCTTTTATGGCGCTGTCTGAAAGAGAGGGATGCACTCCAGTCGGCATTGAAATGCACGTGGTAAAGCAGCCAGCAGAGCAGGACAAACACCACAGGTTGTAAACGCTTTGAAAAGGAGAGTGTGTATGAGAGTGTGTAAGGGTGTGCGTGTGTGAAGATGTGTAAATGTGTGTGTGTGTGCAGGCTCTTGACTGAAAGGTTTTCACTCTCTTTGCCTCAACTTTTTCTCTCCCGATACAGTTCGCCACTTACTTTACTCCTCTTTCTTTTCTGTCTACCTGTCTTCTGTAGTTGCCTGAAATGACTCTCTTCTTTCCTCTACTAAGAAAAGAATCTCAAAGTTTCAGCTTCTCGTGTTTTAAACCCCCCCCCCCCCCCATTATCAGGAGTCAAGTCATGCAGAAATGTAAAAAATAAGAAGGTAATCACACTTTGTGCTGGTGCTTTGTCGTCAGTCCGTGATGGAAATGGGTCTAAATATGAGATTAGAACCTGCCGGTGACTGATGCTATTAGGCAGATATGCCATAGACTTTACTATCTCCCATGAAGGATTAGCGCAAATTATACTAGGAGACAGGCTTGATTTCTCCTCTGCCTGGCTGGATGTGGGCATTTGAGGCACTCTAAGTTGACAGCGTCTGTCTCTGCTTAGTTCTTCGAGACAGGTTGTGTGACAGCTGATGCCAGGCAAGGGCTTAAAAAGTGTGTATGTGTGGGTGTCTATTTGTGTGTTGGACAACGTTTGGTCTGTGTGTGTGACTGTGTCATAGTGTGTGTGTGTGTGTGTGTGTGTGTGTGTGTGTGTGTGTGTGTGTGTGTGTGTGTGTGAGAGAGAGAGAGAGTAGGAGAGTTATAAACTGACAGGCGAGTGTGTTTGAATGTGATTGCGCGTCAATGACGTTTTTTTCCTCTTTTTTTTTCAGAAAACAGGTTCTCTTTGAGTATGGTGACAATTGGGAAAGGCTAATTTTAAGCCTGGTGGCGTCCTCCTTAATTCTATACACTCTTATCTCGCGTTACTTGAAATAATTAAACTGTCTGTAAGACTGTCCAGGTGAAGCTGTTTTTGTAGCTATGAAGGAAAGACACGTCTGACCAAGTGCTGGATGTTTAAATCCATTTGTAGGAAAATCCTGATAAAAACCAAACCGGAAAAACACATTCACGACACATACATTTCTCTTCTTAACCCGCCCTTTGCTTCAGAAAGATCCATCATGACAGCAAGTTGATGGCCTCCATCATGTAGTGAGTAATCTCAAATAGTTTGAACTATGATGTTGATATAACTGGAGGTAGGTGGTCGAGCGGTTTGTTCACCTCTCAGGAATGTTTGAGGGAACATGCAAATGCTCCCTGTTTTAGCCTTCTGTCTCCTCTCGGCCTGCTGATTTAGGAGGGTGACATGTCCTTTAATGTTGGGTAATAAACCAGAGGGGTGGATTTATAGGCTCAAGCCTTGTTTTCCCCCCACTGGCTCTGTCCTCTGGCTCCTATGACGACAATACAAGCTCCACCCTAACTGCCTTTAAGGTGTTTTCAAAGCTACAGTAGTAGCTTTAGCAGAGCCGTTGGTTTCCACCTTAGCCCTCGGCCATATGTCCTGCAGAAATTCGACAGAAATTCCCACCCAGTACAATGGAAATTAGTTTGGATCGAAAAATCACCAAGCCAACTGCAGCGAACTCGAGTCATTTTGGGTTAAGCACGCCATGAATTACAGGTTAAAAACCTCAGAACAAAGATTTTTTTCCTGCACTGAATTCTGACCAATGTAAGACATGAATTTCGTTGTGATTGTTGTTGATTTATTTAGCTCTGCTTGCCATTTTTACCTGTGAAATGCAACCAAAACAATGCCGAAATGCAGCAAAGCAACAATCCACCCTCACTTAGTAGCACTTATGATCTTTTCTGCACATTTTAAAACACTCATATCCACTTGCGGCGTGTATATTTAGACTCAGTCGTACTTACTTCTCCATATCCTCAGATTTGTGCTTTGTCTTCCCACTCATCCTCCTCCTCTCTGCTTTTTCCTCCTCCTTAGTTTGTGAGGTATGATGCACAGTGGTGCTTCGCTATGTCAGCAGGATTGAAACAGGTCAAAGTGTAGAATGACTCAGATAGGTGTAGCGTCAGACCGATATATGCAGTACTGTATGTTTCCTGATATTGGCTTCCTGTTGGATTTCGGCCAGACAAAGCTGCCCACTTCTAATATGATTCTGCCTGACTACAGCAAGTGAATGTGACCATGTAAGTAATGTTTTTATTTCTGGTGGCTGACCAAAAAATGCATCTCAGTGTGGTGTGGGAGGATTTACTCACCATCTGAAGTGTGTAAATTCTGCGATGAAACCTGCATTCCCCACCTTGCAGAGCTTCTAAATCTAAAAGGAATGTCATTAGTTTGGCTTTCAAGAGACTTTTGTAATTGCATGGTGGAAATGCTGGTGGAAATTCTGTTTCTGAACTACCAAGGGTACATTTTGAGTGGATACACATAAGAATGAAATATTTTTAGCATGATAGAAGTCATGTCGGTACTAGTATCAGCATCTTAATAACCCGTATCGGTCTCCTCTATATGGGATGCTCCAAATCAGTCTCATCCTCTCCTCGACACAGTTTGACTGATCAGTCCGAGGCCTAGTTTGCTGCTGCCAGCATGGGACTCGATGTTCGTTTCTCTATTTATTTTGCACAGCCCATGCGTTTTTCCCCATATAAAGACAGTCTATGTCTGACCGTGTCACCGCGTGATGGATTGCATAGTCCTCTTCTCTCAGGAAGAGAAAAGAGGGGATGGTGGAAAGAAGGAAGGAAAGAAGGAGGGGAAGAATGAGTGAGAGAGGGAGGAAGTGGAGTGGTGCAGCAGTGAAGGACATGGCAGCTTAGCGCTGGCCAAAAAGACTGTGCTGAACACCTGCTCCTGTCTCCAACGCCCCTTCAACCTCCTCATTACCTGTCAATCTATCACAAGGCAGCCAGATCAAATGTCTGCAGCAGCCAGGACTCGCACAGGGAGGGGAGGGAAGAGGGAGGAAGGGAGGAAGGGAGGGAGGGAGGGAGGGAGGGAAGAAATACGGGAAAGAGAGGGACAGATTGCATGTCTGGGAGAGCAGAAAATGAAGGGGAAGTAAATGGAGCAGCTGCGTGTGCATATTGAAGATCTGTTGATAATTTGGAGTAAACTTTGTCCGGAGTGCAATTATTTAAAAAAAACTTCTGGAAGTAGTTTGTCATGTTTGCTAAATTTAGAATACATGGAACACAGGCTGCATGTAAGTCAGGCATGACGTGCACAGTTGTTTAATCCTCGTCATCGGAGGGTTTAAAGATTATCAACATGTTATTACAAATCAAGTCATATTGAGGGAAACTTTCAGATGCAGCTTGTTTAACATCACCATATATCACACTGCCCCAAAAAAAATCCATAATATTTTGTCAGGCATCAGTTCTGTGTACATTTCTTTTCAGTATATACCCCCTGCTCTACACAATAGCATTTGCACCCACACCTACAGCACAGTTTGGCCTTTGATTGGCCCCTTTGTGTGTGTTGGGTCTGCATTTCTACATTGTGTGTGTACTTTAAAAGGCAGATGAATTTGAGGTGCATTAGTGCACACATGGCCAGTCCCAGCCCTCTATTTCTGATCCCTTTCAGTCCCTGCTCTCTCTCTCTCTCTCTCTCTCTCTCTCTCTCTCTCTCTCTCTTTCTGTCTCAGTCTTTCTCAAGCTCCCTCGCCCCTGTCTCTCCTTTAGTGTGTGTGAGCTGTGGTGATTTACGGTAATTATCCATCGTTGGGTCATCTATCAGGCTGGCCGTTGCTAGGAGATGGAAGCAGCTGCTGCTGGCTGTTGTCTTGTCAGGCACAGTGCGTGTGTGTGTGTGTGTGTGTGTGTGTGTGTGTGTGTGTGTGTGTGTGTGTGTTTGTACATGTGTATGTTTGTGTGTGTTCCCTGGGATTTGGGGTGAGGGTGCTTGCATGTGTTTGTTTGTGATTGTGTGTGTATTTACTTGCTGTGTGTGTGTGTGTGTGTGTGTGTGTGTGTGTGTGTGTGTGTGTGTGTGTGTGCGTGCGTTCGTGTGTGCATGCGTGTGTGTGTTCAGGTAAAGTGGTCCATCCTAATGTGGGGATTTAAAAGCGCAGGTGGTGTAGAAGACAGAAGGAAGCAGAGGTGGGACGGATGGAGGGAAGGATTATAGGACGGAGGGTGGGGTCAGAGGTTGAAAAAGGCCAGGTGGAATTTGAGAGTGTGTGTGTTTTGGGGGGGGCGGGGGGGGGGGCAGCTTAAAAGGCACAGGTGTGTGTGTGGGTGTGTGGGTGGGTGTGATAGACAGGGGAGCTCTATGATGAATGTATCCAGGCAGATGGAAGTTAGAAGAAGTCGGGCCTTGGGGAGTAGTTTTAGTGGCTGTGAAAATTGAAGATTGAGTGTGTGTATGGGTGGAGGGGGGGGTGGTGGTGGTGTGGGTGAGGGAGTCTATTTTCTATTGGCAGGTGATCGTCACACAGATGGGTGCTGGTTCAGATCCCTGCTGAGGGGCCTATTTCTCTTCATTTTGCCGTTGTAATCCATCGTAACCCTTTGTGTTGCAGCCGTTTCAGGTTACATTTTCGCTAGACATGAATGCACCCAAATCACACACACACACACACACACACACACACACACACACACACACACACACACACACACACACACACACACACACACACACACACACACACACTGTGTATGTATAGTCTTAACACTGCATTCAGTGAACATATGAGGGGGAGTTTTCAAAGAAAGTGCGGGACATTATTATCAAGTTACTCGGATCTTGAAGCTTAGACTGGGAGATTGCTTAAAAAGTTTACTTTGTGATAAAATAAAGAGCCGGAACTCAGAGAACACAATAATAGTAATTACAGTGTACAAGCAATCATAATAATTATTATGTTAACTTAAAAAGTAGTAGGTAAATGTAAACAAATATGATAGCTAAGATTATAGGCAATAAATAAAATGATTCACTACGGGTTATTACCAAAATTGATAATAATAATTAAAATTGGAATAATGCCAAGGCGCTAATTCACAAAATAATTCAAAATACAATACAAAAAATACACACGCAGGCTGTTTGGATTGCGAACAGCCTAAAAAAGGCTGCTGATGAAACTGTCAGGTTCACATTTTTTAGGGTCCAAGAAGTTTCAGTGAAGTTTTTATTTGCTTGCCGGATCTGTAAACGGCAGCCGGATATAAGCCACACGTCCATATGAGCGACGGTAACTGTAAATACAACCTCCACTCTCGGCTCTCCATACCGGCCTAATTAGCGCCAGTTAGCATTTGTCATTGCGTTTAGGGGTGAAGATTAGGAACACCTCTCAATTAATCTGTAATCAGCCTGTTTGTTAATTAGCTAACCTGTTCTAAGTGGCCTTCAGGGCTCTTGTGTAATTAGCTAAGCTGCTGGGAAGCAGGTCTGTGTGTTGACATTGACCTAAAGCGTACATGCACGCACGTGCGCACACACACACACACACACACACACACACACACACACACACACACACACACACACACACACACACATACACACACACACACACACACACACACACACACGTGCACACACACACAGGCACATATACTGTATACTGTATAGGACACACAGCTCTGCAGATGTCTTCAGTAATGGTCAAGAGGGACAAAAAACACCCAATAAATTACATACAAAAACAAACGCACCTCCTGTTCAGGTAAAACAAATACATGAACACATGCAAACACATGCAAACACACACACACACACACACACACACACACACACACACACACACACACACACACTTACTAACATACTTTATCAGTTGTTGCAAGCGTGCCATGCCTATCCAAATATACATATTTGCACATGGTCATGCTCGCAGCGATACACTTGCACTGATTATCCCTCCCTTCACTCTACAGCAAGCCTGCATCCCTCAAAAGCATTCTTAGAAAAGGCAGGAGGGGAAAAGAAATACATACTGTACTCCCCATGCACGTACACTCTTTTGAACATTTCATCCTTTTCAAGTGCAACAACGTCCCCACCAAAATGAACAGCTTCTCCATTGCTGTGTCGAAGCATTTTTTTTCTTGCTCACTTCAAAGCCATTTGTTTACTCTGCTGCCTCCTGACATTGTCTGTGGTAATTAAAGGAGCGCACTGAAATTTATGGTTTAATTATACAGGCCTTGTTATGCAGAGAAGACCATGATGGGCTGATATGCTCAATAAAAATAAATAAATTCCATACGGGTTTATTGAACCCGCGTTTGCGTGGAGTGTGCAATCGTTTCACACTCAGGTGTGTGTGTACGTGTTAGTGTGTTTATGTGTAGGCATATGTGTGCATGTTTATTTATGTATTGCTTCGCAGGACAGCAGCAGCAGCTCAGTGCGCAGTGTGAGTGGGTGAGAATGAAATGCAAAAAAAAATAAGCCAGATGAATTGCAATCGATTGGCGCTGGTTCACTGTATTGATCCCCCAGCATGTTAAAGCCTGCTGTACTCCATGAAGAACACTCAGTCAGTCAGTGTGCCCCCCCCCATCCACCTCTTCACCAACTAACACACGGCTGGATATACTGTAAATGTGTCCTTGTGCCCTGTGTTGTTACTGCATGCATGTGTAAAAAGCGGAGACTGTGCTGTGTGAGATTGTGCTTGCAGCACCAGCTTCAGTATGCGTGTGTGTGTGTGTGTGTGTGTGTGGGGGGGGGGGGGGGGGTGTGCATGCACAGTAAAGGAGAGTGATCTTGGCTGTGGCCCACAAGCTGCTTCTCTGAACTGATCTTTGAGTTGGGTATAAATAGTACTTGCTCTATAAATAAAACAGCAGCACCTTTCTCTCTCTCTCTCACACACACACACAGACACACACACACACACACACACACACACACTCACATAGACACACAAACACACACACACACACACAATCATATACACAAATACTTCCACATAGGCCCATCAATCCATATAACATTCTCTGGAGGTCAGATAGAAGGATGTCTGTGGGACATATTGACATATTTACATGAGAGCTTGACCTGCACTGTACCAGCTTAGCAGTGGCTACCTGCCTTAACCTCTGACCCCCGCACAATAATCCCCTACATCAATCTATAGTGTACACATTTTGTTATTTAGCTGATTGTGACGTGACCAAGTAGAAGATCGATATCTTCCCCAAAGTGGTTATAAAACGGCATTAGCTGATAAAGACATTGAACCTGAACCCTTTTTGATCACAGAGCAGCCTCCCAAAATCCGGGAAGATTTAGTTTTTATCTCTGTCTGTCCTGCAATTATCGAGATATGGACCACAGACTGGCAGGCAATCCAAACAATGCCCTCCTGCTTGCAAGGCAAAACACACTAACAAACTGCTCTCTAAAAGATCAGTGCTGCGACTTTACATAATGCTGCTGGCCAACTGTAACTCAACATGACTTGAAGTGTTTGCATGGAGCCACCAGCGCCAACGATCACCGGAATGGCTGGTGGTGGACTCAACGAATATCAATAATACAGAATTTCCCCCACTAATCCTGTTGTTTGCACAGCACTTATTCACATTCGCACCACTTTCTACGTCAGTCCATTATGTAGCTATGTGTCTCAAGAACAACATGTCCCATCCGCCGCTGTCTGCTGAGCTCAACTCAGGCTCGAAGTGTTTGGAAATGGGGTAGAGAGGGGGTTGAGAGATAAATTGGTACAGCGAGCTGGAATGCTGCAGCAGTTATTTAAGGCCCTGTAGGTGCTGCCTAGGCCATATGCTCCCATTATTCCGCTTGGGAGGGGCCCATGTGGGCATGTGATCAAGGCTGGAGAGAGAGGGAGGAGGAGGGTGGGAGAAAACGAGAAAGAGGGGGTGATGGAGGGGAGTGAAAGGAAAAGGTAGCCAAGGAATTATTTTAAGGAGAGCCCCCCCCCCCCCTATCAAGCGTAGCAGGCATTTTAAGAACGGGATACCTGGTGAAGCCTGAGATGAGAACGAATTAGGTTCTAACGTAAATGATCGCCTTCACCCTCAATATCCGGCTCTCTCTGCGTCGTCTTTGCATAATTCATCTCGTCAAATTTTGAGATGTGCCAGAGTATAATTCATGAACTCCTGAACTTTTCAGGTTGATACAGTGTAGCTTTCATTAGGTGAGGCCTTCTCAACCATTTTCATATCATGGAGCTGCACTTTATGAGATTCTGTACGGCACGCCTCCTCACGGGTGTTTGCTTTGTTGCTTGTTGATTTTTCACAAAATTAAAAGAGATTTCCACAACTCAGTGCCACTGAAATGTGAGAATGAAATATGAGTAAATGGGGAGAATAAACTGTGGATCGCACAAACTTCATTTTGTCAGCTGATATGGGCACATTTTTCCAAAAACAAAATCCTTTCTCCTGCAGGTATCTTAATATCTATGTGTTAAGAAAACAAGGCCCAGATGCAGCTTTGTTATTGGCTTTAGATCTCTTTCTCTCTCTTGTTTCTCCCTCCCTCTCTCTCTCTCTCTCTCTCTCTCTCTCTCTCTTTTCCTTCCTATCTGTACAGTCTCTTGTCAAACTGAGGCCTGTGTTCCTGATCAGGGCATTGCTCTCATGTTAGCCGCTTCACGGGAAGCACATCCCAGCATTCCCTCTGACACGCCGGCAGCAGCATTACCATAATTGGCTTTTCTACATGACGGGACAGAGGAAATAATAATGTCATTTTATTTACAGCCCTCTTGTCCCGGTCCGAGAGCTATCACCCCCTCCTCCCTCCTCATTCCTCCTCCATCCTCCCTTCCTCCTTCCCTCCCTCCCTCTCCACCGCACTCTTTCTCCTCTCCGCACATTCACTGACATACACCCCTCCTTCTCCCCCTCCTTGTCTATCTCATCTCCCTCTCTCCCACTCTCTCCGTGCAGGGCGCGAGTCTCGTTCTGCCACGGCGTGTAGGTCAAGCGATGGCTTTTTGATCAGCTCCTGTCCAAAGCCATCAGGGTTGAGAGGCACGTAATGGAGAGCCGGGTGACAAACAGAATCTGGGGAAGGAATAAGACTGCCAGTTTCCTATTAGGGGCCGGCCTAAACGGCCTCTGCCCCCCCCCCCCCATCCACCACCTACCCCCCACCATTCTCTGCTGTGAACCCACTCCTACACTGCCTAAATCACATGAGTGAAGGGGCCCGTGATTGGACATTAGTGCCGCAAATGACTGCCGTGATTGCCCCCTCTTCCCAAACTCACATCAAATAAATAAAGAAATGTGTGTAAATAAATAGAAGGAGGGGTGTTGGAGAAATGGAGCTGGTGGTGGTGAGGGGGAGGCTGACTGGTTTCATCCCCTTCTTTTTGCTCTCTCTCGTTTCATCGCCTCTCTGCCTTTCTTATCTGGTTTGTTTGGCTTTGACATCGGCCAAATGGTGAAGCTCCGCGAGCCTGACAGAGAGTTTTATTGATTTAACAACCAGCAGACTCTCAGCAAAGCAAAGGGAGAAGGCAAAAATGGGTAGGGCGGAGAAAGATAGCAAAGTTTTGAAAAGGAGTGATATGTTTCTGCTTTACTCCGTGCCAAAACGCTGACGTGTCTGGTTGTATTTCATTTGGTATCATTTACAAGAATCAAGTCATACACAGAGTCAAGCCGTGTGTAAGGGAGAATGTTTTAGAGATGATCTGCACTTAGGTCGATCATGTTGTCCCATTGTGAGGCCCAGTGTTGCGTTGAGACAGGATACAGGGCGTTCACCACAGTCTTTTCATCAGAAAAAACATCATATCAAAGTGTCATCTGTTCAGCACAAAAGGAGCACAAACTCTCTCTCTCAGCTCTGGTCTGGTCTCTGAGAACTGATTGCAAATGCAAAATCTGTAATGGCGTCTAGCATTCGTTAATCTTTATAAATTAGATAGGTAATTGATACCAATCAGAATCACGGGTGCTTCATGTGTACTTCAGTTGTGCAAGTCCTTCTGGACCTCTCTTATTTAAATAAGAATGCTACTAAATAAGGCAGATGAGAACAAAACACACACTTGCTCTTGTCTCTCCTCAAATAAAGGTCTGTCGCCTAAAGTATATTTTGTAGCCTGAGACATGAAAACCTTTGATAACATCTGCTTTACAGCACCATAAAGTGGGCGTGTCAATCCATTTGTGCATGATGCATTTTTAAAAAGGCTCTTTATAACATCCAAAGGGGCTTTTACAAACCCTTTGTGGTACTTAGCATATTTTAGGTCCCTTTTTGTTAACAGTGTATTAACCGTATGTGTAGGTATCGGGAGATCAGTGATACACTTGGATGCTAATTCTTGCTTGATCTGGCGTGGCTGGTGGCGGGCTTGATCGCTGCTGCTTCTGACAGTGAGTCTGCAGTGCTATCCTGGCCACGCTGCCGCCTGTCTCCTTGATGGCGGCACGTCCTCGAGCAAAAGTGACAGGCGCTTTGGCGCCCGTGCAGATGGCCCTGCTCACAGCCATCACCCACTCAGCAAACCAAACCGCCAGGGACGGCACGCCAGCCCTGCCCCTTCCCAAGCCCGCCCCTTGCTGCTGGTGTTGCTCCGCATATGCGCATCCAGGACGAGAGATAGAGCTTAATCTAGTCGCCAGTCAGAATTACACAGCTTCAAGTTGCCATGATTGAGCAGATAGAGTTTATATGGCTGGTATGTCGGTTTTAAGCATCCTGTCAGAATGGTTGCAGCATCTCAAACGAGATGGGGAGATAATTTATTTTAGACCAACGTTAGCCACGTTTCATCCCTAATATTTTACATTTATGGTTTGTGAAAACCGTCCACTTGCTGCCTGTGATTTTTACAGATGTCTGTCTCTGCCAGTCTTTTGTCTGGCTGCTTTTGATATCTCCCTCTTTGTTGTTTCCATGACAACATAGCAGGACAAGCATTGATTGACAGGAATCGTCAAAGGGTTCCCTGGCGACCTGCTCATTGTTCGAAGCCCCTCCCTGCTGCAGTCTGTGTTTTGTCACTCATCCAGTGATATTTCTGATCTGCTGCTTCTCATTCCTGCTGTGTGTGTGTGTGTGTGTGTGTGTGTGTGTGTGTGTGTGTGTGTGTGTGTGTGTGTGTGTGTGTGTGTGTGTGTGTGTGTGTGTGTGTGTGTGTGTTAAGCACTGCCAACTATCAGGGTTTAGCTATTTTTTGGCTGCAGCCGATGTGAGTGACTCACATAGGTAATTCCTACTGTATGTTTGCACTGTTTGTGTGGGCTCGTAAGGAATAGATAGCCGTTCTGCAGGATGCTTTGTATATTAAATGGCTGATATGTATTGATAGCCTCCTGTTCTGGAAGCGGGTTAGCAAAGGGGGAAGACAGTGTAACAGTAGACACTCTGCAGATGTGTTGTAGAGAGTACAGCACATAATGCTAATCTGCTGTGTTAGGGATTTTCAGGAGTTTTAGAAACTGTCTCGGTCTCAGTCTGTCAGTGGGATTGAAGCGCAGCCAGGTTCTCCTGTAGTGCTCTCATTTCACTGAAATCCTGTCAGGCGTTAGGGGAGTATGTTGCTCATTTGGAGAAGGGTGTATCAGTAGCACACAGCGAACTCAGACTTATAGGCAATATTATGGTCGGTGGGTTCAGGTTTGCACCGTAAGAGCAAACATGTATAAGCAGCAGAGTGCGTGAAGTACACACACAGGCATGGGAGGAGGAACATGCGGACAAACGTGCATTTGCAAACAGGCACTTACTGAGGCACTCACACACGCACACACATGCACATCATCACGTAGTCACAGTCGATGGTGCAGCTGCTCACCTCCCCCACCTCCTCCACCCATCTCCTCTCAGGCAGCAGTAAATGTTGCCAGTGTATATATATCAGGTATTATGTCCACTTAGATTATGATATGACAGGTTAGCGTGCCGTTTGAAGCTGACAGCACATCTGTTTCATCAGGAGAGACTGATACTGGCATCTAGGACACACATCTCACCATGCAGGAAGGAGATAAAGGAAGAAGCTAGGGGGCCGTCTTTCCTGTCTGCCTGCCTTCCTCACCCTCTCTCTCTCTCTCTCTCTCTCTCTCTCTTTCTCTCTCTCTCTTCTTTCTCCCTTTTTTCTTACACCCCCCCTCTCCCCGCCCACCAAACCCGCCACCTCCTGCTCACTTTTTCTTTCTCCTTCGCATCTTCTTTCCACTTACTTGTTCTCCCCCTAACCACCTCCTGTCTCTCCTACTTACTGATGTTTTTTCTGTGTCTTTCCTAGCATGCTAATGCACACACACACACACACACACACACACACACACACACACACACACACACACACACACACACACACACACACACACACACACACACACACACAGACACACACACACACACACACACAGACACACACATGGTCTAGCCTTCTACCTCATTTGCCTTTATACATGTTACTGGTAAACCTGTTACCTCTCAGCCTTGTTTTGTTTCCTGTCGCTTTACTCTTTTAATCTGTCTTTCTGTTAGGCATTGTCCATGCCATTTTGGATCACAGAACAGTAGTACTATTTTCGAATGCCCCAGACTCCTCCCTTCAACAATCATTGTGGCATTCTCAATCTAAGTATCATTGTTTTGCCAGTTCCTGCCTATTAGCTTAAATGAAAATTATCTTCAGCTCATCAGAGTGGGTGAGGAAAAGCTGCAATATCTCCAAATTAGTGTTTTGTTTCCTTCCCTCCCTGATCAGTTGCATAACCTGAACATGTGAGGAGCGGAACTTTGCTGACTGGATGAGTGAAAGGCTATAAAGCTTGGGGAAGAGAGAAAGAAAGAGAAAGGGGGGAGTTGAACATGCAAGCATGCAGCTGGCTAACAAGGCCAAACAGCCAGTCATTTCCTGGGGAACATGAGGCATGTGTGGAGGAATAGGGAGTTGGGAAGGAAAAGGACAACTGTCAGAAGCTCAGTGATTTATTTTTCCCTTGGAGGCTTTTTTCACCACTGGCTTTCAGAGCCACATGTGTGTGAAATACACACAAATTCATGCATGCGTACACACACTAACATTGGTGAGAATAAAAGCCTACATTTCCCATCATTGAGTATTCATTCCATTTTGACAGTGGTCCTGTTGGTGTGCTGTAAATCTTTAATTTCACTGAGCTGACCTCTTTTTCCTCTCTTGTTTTCTCCCCTTTTTTGTCTTCGATCTCTTGCTCTCTTTCTCTCCAGCGTACATGCCCGAAGACGAGCTTAAGGCAGCTGATCACGATGAGGAAGAGCACCTGCAGGATGACGGCCTCTCATTAGACGGCCAGGACGCTGAGTTTCTGTGCAACGAGGAAGAGGAAGATGTGGATGGAGGCCAGCCACCTAGTTACAGAGACTCTCCACTCAGCAATGGCACGAACCCTGATGCTGGATACGGGTCCCCACTCAGTGATGCCAGCGACCGGCTGACGGACTTCAAGAGCACCTCTTCCAGGGACGGTCAGGACAGGGAAGGCACAGCTTTGCCCTTCCGCCCCAACAACGGCCTCTCTTTCCAGGATAGCCTGGCACAGATGAAAGCCGTCTATGCAAACCTCATCTCAGATGCCTCTTGGTCCAGCATCACAATGGACATCATGAAATCTAAGCCTGCTGCAGCTGGCAGTGTCAACAGTGCTGTCACCACTCCAGAGCCCGCCTCTACTGCTTCTGTCGCCATAACTACGACCACAAACAAGAGCAGTGGGGTCAGCATGGCTAGCAGTCACCATAACGGCAGGAGTTCCAGCACCACTGTCAACCACACAAGTGGCAATATTAATGGCACGGCAGCTAGCTCTGTTAGCAGCCACGGTGCAACCAGCTGCGGTGGGAGCAGCAGTGGTGGGGTGAGTAATGGTAGTGGCGTGGCGTATGACTGGCACCAGGCAGCGCTTGCCAAAACTCTTCAGCAGACCCCTTACCACCTTTTACCAGAGCCCAGCCTCTTCAGCACAGTGCAGCTCTACCGGCAGAACAACAAGCTGTATGGTTCTGTTTTCACTGGTGCGAGCAAGTTTCGCTGCAAAGACTGCAGCGCTGCCTATGACACACTGGTGGGTTTAACCGTCCACATGAATGAGACGGGCCACTATCGAGATGACAACAAAGACAAAGAGGAGGATCAGGGAAAGCGCTGGTCCAAACCACGTAAGCGCTCCCTGATGGAGATGGAGGGGAAAGAGGATGCCCAGAAGGTGCTGAAGTGCATGTACTGTGGCCACTCATTTGAGTCGCTGCAAGATCTCAGCGTTCATATGATCAAAACCAAGCATTACCAGAAAGTGCCTCTCAAAGAACCAGTGCCAGCCTTGGCCACTAAATTGATGCCCACTTCTGCTAAAAAACGAGCTATCCATGATGCTATAGTCTCCCCATGCTCCCCAGACTCTGTCCATGCTGGTAGTGGTGGTGGTGGTGGTAGTGTATCCCTTGGGGATGTTGGCAAAGATACAAAATCCGCAGCTAACCCCTATGTTACGCCAAACAACCGCTACGGCTACCAGAATGGTGCCAGCTACACATGGCAGTTTGAAGCCCGTAAAGCCCAGATCCTCAAATGCATGGAGTGTGGGAGCTCTCATGATACACTGCAGCAGCTGACTGCCCACATGATGGTTACTGGTCACTTTTTGAAGGTTACAAATTCTGCATCCAAGAAAGGCAAACAGCTGGTTTTTGATCCGGTGGTGGAAGAGAAGATTCAGTCCATCCCACTGCCACCGACCACCACCAGACTCCCTGTTCCCAGTGGTGTAAAGTCCCAGCCAGTTTCCCCTGCCCTCTCCTCAGGCTCAGAGGAAAAGAGGGAAGGAGGTGAAGATGAAAAGGGTGAAGGCGGTGAGCCAGTGGAGCGAAAAATCAAGGAGGAGAGAGATGACTCAGGTGAGAAATCTGAGACTGACACCACTTCATATAAATACCTTAGAGAAGAAGATCTGGAGGAGGCACCGAAAGGGGGTTTAGATATTCTTAAATCCCTTGAGAACACAGTATCCAGCGCCATCAGCAAGGCCCAGACAGGCACACCCACATGGGGTGGCTACCCGAGCATTCATGCAGCCTACCAGCTGCACGGTGCCATGAAGAACTCTCTGCCCCCAATGATCCAGAGTGTCCAGATGCAGCCAATGTTTAACAGTGGGCTACGAGGCCTGGTGACTGACCCCAACTCAGTCATCCGCTCGCCTCGGAGCCCTTCCTCCCCTACCCCCCTCAGGAGCAATGTCACTGCGATGGAGGAGCTTGTGGAGAAAGTGACAGGGAAAGCTGCCACTGTGAAGAAAGAAAAGGAGGAGAAGATGGTGAGCCTGGAACGATGCCGGCCCCCATCGTTAGTAAAATCCCCCTCTCCTGCACTGAGAGAGCACAGAGAACAATTAGCATCTCCAAATGACCTTTCTGTCGGTAAACCATCTGGTATGAGAAGTAGCAGCCCAGGCAGCGTAGATTCAGAGCTCATCTGCAAGAAGGAGCCCAAAGAGAGCCTAGTAGATGGCCACAACAACCATTCAAAGAACGGCTCTGAGATGTGCCGATCCCCAGTAACTAATGGCAACAGTCTTGGCATCATCACCGATCACTCACCGGAAAGTCCTTTCATCAACCCTCTCAGTGCACTCCAGTCAATCATGAACACACACCTGGGTAAGGCCTCCAAACCAGTAACCCCAGCTGCAGACCCACTATCTATGCTTTACAAAATCAGCAACAGCATGATGGATAAGCCAGCTTTCAACCCAACTCCTCAGGGCAAGCCAGCTGAACCCATCAGCCACTATCAGCTGTATGAAAGCAGTGACCAGCCCATAGACCTGAGTAAAAGTAAGGTCACCATTAACAGCAACAATAACAATAACAACAGCAGCAGTGCGCTCTTGACCCACAATAGTGTAAATGGTAACAATCCCCTCATTTCCCTCCCTGACTCAGTCTCCTCTCCTCTGAGAGAGAATGCTCTGATGGACATTTCTGATATGGTAAAGAACCTCACTGGGAGACTGACGCCCAAATCTTCGACTCCCTCCTCCATCTCAGAGAAGTCGGATGCCGACGGCAGTGCATTTGAGGACGCCCTAGATGACCTCTCCCCCGTGCAGAAGAGGAAAGGGAGGCAATCCAACTGGAATCCCCAGCACCTCCTCATCCTCCAGGCACAGTTTGCCTCCAGCCTGAGGGAGACCTCAGAGGGCCGCTACGCCATGACTGACCTGGGCCCCCAGGAAAGGGTCCACATCTGTAAGTTCACAGGCCTCTCCATGACCACCATATCCCACTGGCTGGCTAATGTCAAGTACCAGCTGAGACGGACTGGGGGCACCAAGTTTCTCAAGAACATGGACTCGTGCCAGCCTGTGTTCCTCTGTGGTGACTGTGCCTCCCAGTTCAGGACTCCCTCCTCCTACATCAGCCACCTGGAGTCTCACCTGGGCTTCAGCTTGAAGGACCTGTCCAAACTGTCAACTGAGCACCTTCGGGAGCAGCAGGCTGCCTCAAAGGTGATCACAGACAAAATGACATTCGGCAGCCCCCTGTCAGCCTTGACCACGGCAGAGGACGACACAGGCTCTGTGTACCAGTGCAGACTTTGCAATCGGACATTCGTCAGCAAACACGCAGTCAAACTGCACCTCAGCAAGACCCACGGCAAGTCTCCAGAGGACCACCTGGTGTTTGTCACTGCTTTGGAGAAACTGGAGAAGCTAGACAAGATGGAGAAGGTGTAGGTGGGGTCTCGAGCTGAGAGTAGAGACTGAAGGCTGTGGAACTGACTAGAATTTCATTGCACTAAAATGACATTGTTCACAGTTACTGCACTGGGCCGAACTGAGCCGCCAGAAAAAAAAATCGGTCTTATTATTTTTTGTTGTGATAACTGCCTGACTGGACCATGTCTTTTCATGTTGATTTGTTTTTGTTTTGCCAAGCTTTTTTACACTTATTTTGTAATATATTTATATGCGATTTGTCTGATCTGTGCATGTATTTTAGTGAATCAAGGTTAAACACAAGATTTTAATCTTTTCATGACAAAAATACAACTACTGCTTCAATGGTAAAAGTGGCGAGTGGAAAAAGAACTGGTGGAAGAGAAAACTGTATAATACTTGATATGAAGGTGAAAATTAAATGTATACACCAAAAGAATGAAAGAATACCCTGAAAGACTGAAGTAGCACCTTAGACAGTTGAATTTTGAATTTGTAAAGAGAACATGTTTTGAAATATCTTGCATTTGTCAAAATCAGATTGATTTTAAAAGATCAAGGATTATCATTTCTCCCCCTCTCCTTTTTTTTGGGTTTTTCTGTCACTGCAATGTTTCTGATGATGAATGGCCTGCTCATAAAGCTGTCAGTGTATTAGAAAAAAAAAAAAGATCACGTGAACATTTGGAAAAACTGAAATGCTGCTTCTGGTTACGAGTCAATCGGTGAAAATGAATGGCCGTCAGTATGCAAGTTTGCTCAAAAACCTTTTCCTTGTTGTGAAGTATCACCTTATAGCAATTTTCCAGTTGTATGGTTTGTTACAACATTCTCTTTCTAAATTGTGTCGCTTTATTCAACTGTAAAGAGAGCAGTCCGTTACATGTAAATGATTACCAGTGAAATGTCAGTACTCCATAAGACATATCTTACCATTTGAAACGGCTCAACATTCTTTGTATCTTAAGGTGTGTGCATTCTCTAACTTTTATATTGTCATTTTATATACAAAAATGATAAAAAAAATAAAATAAAAACAGATGGTGTATATAGATATATGCTATAGAGCTACAAAATGTCTTTTTTTAAAGAAAATACAAATTTAGCTTCTTCGGCTTGGTTTACAGAAATGATTTTAATTATACTTGCATCCAATTTGATGCATGAAATGGTGTGGAAAATAAATAAGCGATGCACAATGACTATACATTTCAATGTTTTATCGACAATATTGTAAAAAAAAAAAAAACTTTTTAGCACCGATTAGTTTGTTTCATTTCTTTCTCAATTGTAAAATAAACCCCAAAGCAGTTGTTAACAGTCATACATTTGTGGTTGTGTGTTCATTTGTCATGGTGGTGCACCAAACTCAACATGTATAAAATGTCACTCTTTAGCATTTGCTTGGCGGCACATTAAAGCGATCACACCCATATCAAATCCTAACACAGTGTAATAGGATTTCTTTCTCGTCTCACTGTTAGTACGTATCACGGTTCTGCAACAGGCCTGCTTTTATGCTTACAAAATTTTCAGAGAAAAAAAGTCACTGGTGTCATACTTATAACTGATGACTGAGCCGCATCATACTGCCGATGATTATTATAATGATGAAGATGACGGGGATGATAAGCCTGTAAGGGTGCCTATTGTACTGTAAGGAACTCATGCTAGGCTTGTGACTGGCCTTCGGAGGGCCCGTTGTGAAAGAATCAGTGTTATATTAATGACGGCAGTGTACTTTTGCCTGTCTTCTTGGAACAAAATGAGATGGGTGTCTGGTCTGCTTGATATAGCCTCCTGAATGGCCACACTGAACCAACCATTAATTAACACAACTATTTATTAGATACACGAGGAAGCTGTCCCTTTGTCTGATCAACTGCAATACTGCTAACAAGAAAATACACAGCCTATCTTGACATTGATTTTAGTGATGGGGATGCTAAAGTGGAGGAGCAGATCAGAATTAGAACTTACATGTGATACTTCAGATGCTACTCATCAAGCAAAAGTTGCTTTCATCTTTCATCACAGCCAGAATGTAACACACATGTGTACAGCAAATGCCACATTTTCAGCAAACCTGCCTGTGTTTTCGCTGGTTTCTTCAGATAGAACAACATTGCAGGATAAAGTGATAAAGTGTCACTTTGGCAATGTAGCCAAACAGGTTTATTGGCTGAACCTTTTTGGAGTTCCACAGCCTTTGGACTATCTAAAGCCAATGAAAGATGTAGTTTAGTGCAGAAAACCACTGCCATTTCCCTCTCTAATCACTTACCTTGTTTTCCCATTCTTCTGTTTGCAAAGTTGCTTGCAGAGCATGACAGTCTGCACTTTTTTGGCTAATCAAGCAGCTTCTACAGTATATGAAGTCAAGTCCTTCAATCTTCTTTTCTCACCACTTTTTTGCAGGATTTCTGTGCTGTTGTATCTTCTTATGTTTCATATCTGACTTCATTCAATGTACGCCAAATCTTCAACATTTAACTTTAGTGAGAGCTGAAAATGACTCGTTGTCTACAATGACCTGTAGCTGACCCCCAGCGAGTCGTGGGGTTTTCTTCCTCGGGTAGCCCTGCAGGTAAAGCATCTGCATCAGGAATTTGATCTCTCATCTCGCCCTCATGTCTCAAGTTTCTGATAGCGTACTTACAGTGCCAGCCTTTGTGTGGACGACGCCGTGCTGCAGTGTTATGACTTTCATTCCTCACACTCGCAACGTGCCTCGTGTCGGCTGAGTCAGTCACACACACTCACTCTCCCGGCCATATTAGCATGAGTGTCTTTGTGCAATTACACACCTCCTCGATCTGGCTGCTCCTTGCTGTGTTGATACATGGATTCAGTGACAAAGGAAACACAGGCAGAGGGCAGATTAGCCCGGTTGAAGATGCAGCTTCCTCGGAAAGGGGCTGCTGGAGTTGGGGTATAAAACAAACAAGGCAGATAAACATGCAACATTTGGAGGAGATAGTGTTCCCTGCACACCAGAAAAAAAAACACCTTGTAGGTTTAATACCGCCACAGCTAAACCTGTATTTTGCTGTGCCGTCAGATAGCTGCTGAGCCGATAGAGACTCTTCCCTGCTTTGTTAGGGATCAGCGCACTGTTTCCTGTGCGTATTCTATGTAAATTACATGCGATAATCGCCACGCACGGCACAATGCTGGTTCCCGTGGTGCAAACGGAAACCGAGGGTAGATAAACGCAGGCTGGGCAGATTTGCATAGCCTTTGTGTTTAGGGCGCTACTGAACGTGAGCCCTGAGGATTGGTAGGGATTTCCTCGAGGTTTTGTATAAGTAAATGCCTGCTTCCTCTCAGGGCTGGGACCATTATGTACAGCAGACAGGGGTGGGTGTAGACAGAGGGCACAAATGGAATAACAAAATTACCTGGGCTGGTGGGAACACGGGGAGGGAGTATTAACCTGCATAACTTGCGTCTGCTTCTGCCTAGATAGAACAGGGATGTAATGCATGGGAAATGTGTACTCTTTACATTCAGATTCTGTGCATTGCATGATGTATGCCGTGCGTCTTTGTGTCATCTGTTGGAGACAATGATAGAGAGGTGTCACTCTGTGGTTAGGAGATCACAGAGAAGTTCAATAACGGAGGGCATGTTGATCCCAGTGCTTGTGATGTTTCCTCAGAAGTTCACCTCTAAAGCTCCAAGCTGTGTTATTATCTCCGATGTATGCATGCTCAGTGGAAACACACCCTCACACCTGTGGCTTCCTGACAAGTCTTTTGTTAGGCTTCATATGTTCATTGTCCTTGTTTCTGGTTTGTATATGATAGCGGCATGAAGATCATTGTCAACCACGAAACAAAGACAAAGCCAGCGCGTGTCTGCCGTCTGTAAAACCTCCAACTTTGCACACAACTCAGATGTATGGTTTAATACCCTTCCAAAATACCTCAAACCAAACAAACAATGTCTGACAGAGAATCAACAAACAAAGCAACGCCGACTGAGAGCCTTTGCACTGGATCAGAAACTAAAGTCGGAGAAATCTGTTTGGATCCTGATAAAACGCCTCATTGTGGAAATTGCATTCAGGAAGAAGTTATCCGTATTCATGTTTTGCACAGGATACCTGCCTCAGTCTATTTTTTATGTTGATTCAAGTCAGTTTGTAGACTTGATTCAACTGTGTTGCTCAGCTTCATACTGTAAAATGTGCAGGACAATTCTACTTTCCATGCACACACAACCAAAACGGGTTCAGTCTAGTACCAGAACGGGTTCTGTTTGTGCCGCAACCTTCTTTTTCATTATGAGACAGTGTAATCACAGACACTGAGAAGGGGAGTATACAATGTTACAATTTATCTTTTTAAATGTGATCTTATTTTCTCATAACAGCAGAACCATGTTGGTACATAACTCTTAACAATGTTAGTGTACTGGTGAAATCTAGGTCCCTAATGCTTTATTTCCAATTGTGTTAATTTTATGATTTTTTTCCTAGAATGTATATAATTTTGCATAAAGGTGCATAGGTTTTAACAGAAAATGCCTCTTTAGTTTTGAGAGCAAAATAGTGTTATAGTATAGAAAACCTCAATGAAGACCCTTAATAAAAGATCTAACCCACTGTTTTCAAAGTGTTTAAAGCGCCCATATTATGCTCATTTTCAGGTTCATAATTGTATTTTGAGGTTGTACCAGAACAGGTTTACATGGTTTGATTTTCAAAAGAAACCATATTTTTGTTGTACTGCACATTGCTGCAGCTCCTCTTTTCATCTCTGTTCAGGTCTCTGTTTTAGCTAGAGAGTGAGACATCCCTTTTTTTTTTACCAACTTTGTTGGCAGTAGCACATGCCCAGTAGCTAGGTAAGGATGATATCACCCAGCTAGCTGTTTTAACAACTTTGGTCAGTTACTAGGCAGGATTAGCAGGGAGACTTCTTTTAAACAGGGCGCACTTCCAACTTAGCGTGGAATACCTGCAGAACAGCGACATGTAAGTAGTTCTTTTGTAGATTATGGTGAACTTGTGTGTGTTTTAGGTAGCATGCTAGTGCTAGCATGCTAGCGGTTAGCCACCTCGTCTCGGCTACTGACGTAGAAAGCCGTGCAAATTTTGAACAGCTCACCCGGAGACTGAAGGCAGGAATCATTCAGAAACCCGTATCACACTCAAAACAGCATGGGTGTTTTTTTTCCAAGTTTGTATGCGTGTGGAAGCACCAGAGACACAAAATAACACCCCAAATACCAGAAAAAGTGATTTTTTCATAATATGGGCACTTTAACCAATCAGAGAGTGCTTTTACATACTGCAGCTTTGACCAGCTCTCTTATTGTTTTTCATAGCTTTAGTTATACAGGTAACCTGAAGAGGTCCTTCTGATTTATTAACATCAATGTATTCATTTGTCTCCTTTTTATTCAGATACATTGAACAAGCTGAGGTTGTACAACATTGAAGTTTTATTTCTCAAATGTGGAGATTTTCTGCTTCTCTCTACTTTTTTTTTTTTTTTACTTCACGTTGAACTGAATATCTTTGGATTTTGGTTTGACAAAACAAAGACATTTAAAGACACTTGGACCCTGAGAGGCTGATAGGGGACATTTCACGCTACTTTCTGATGTTTTGTGGACCAGATGATTGGTTGACTAATCAAGAGGATGATCTGCAGATTAAAACGATGATGTAAATCATTATTAGTTGCAGCCCTATTCTGAACCACTTGTTCATGTTGTAGATGAATGTGGGCTTATGTTTTGGTAGAAATGTAGAAGTATGGCTATGAAAATAAACTAAATGTGCACTTGTACTGTGAAATGCTGTATTGTGAACACAATAGCTGCCCAGGTGTGTTTGGGGAGAGTGGGTGAGGGATTGTGTTTGGAAAAAAACAACTAAAAAACAGAGGATAACATAATGCATGACATAACCTGTAACGTACAATGCCTTCAATAAAAAAATATTTAAGAATCAAAAAAAGATTGCATTTTTAAAATACCTATTGGAGTCACACGTCCTTTCAGGCACTATACAGTATGCCACTGTAACTGAGAGTGCAGCACTGCAGCTGGTGTCAGTAGCTGTATTTGTATCTTTTTGATGGACACGCAGCAGGCTTTCATCAAGGTGGGTTTATTTTGTGGTGGGAGGGTTGATGTGACAAAGTTGTCTTTGGAGAATGATGGTGTTTGACAGCAGCAGGCTAACGGATGCAGGAGATCATCTCAGTCTGCCGAGCCTTTAGTTATGATGTGGTAGTGGATGAGAACTGCAGGTGTGTGTCGCCAGGCCCTTCATCCATCACAAGCCCGGACAAAACACAAAGAATACAGGGGATGAAATGTTTCCTCCATCTTGGTGGATGAGCGATGGGGTTTGACGAAACAAGATGAGATACCTATCCATTCTCTTCTTACACTGCATTTTTTTTCTTTTATCCTCTTTTTCTGTCTATGGAGGGGTTTGTTTTGTTGTGTATCTTTCTTTGTTGATTTCTTTGACTTGCAATTAGATATAAATTAATAATCCATACCACACCTTTTTAGGAGATACTGATAAAAGAATCTCTGAGATTCCACTTTAAATATATGTTGCATGTTTTTATATGCACACCTCTCTCTCTCTCTCTCTCTCTCTCTCTCTCTCTCTCTCTCTTTGTACGACATGCTCATCTATATCTATTTGCCTGATCACCATGGGGACATGTCTATAGCTACAATAACAATCCACATATGAAAGATTAATGACAGATTTCCCATTATCCTGTGTATATATGTATGATTCATTGACCTCCCAGTGGTTTACTGAATATGAGAACTACCATGTCCCTGTCATTTCCTATTTCAAATCAAAGAGGTCAACATAGAAAATGTCTCAAAACCAATTTGTGTTTCAAAAAGACCCTCGAGAACTAGTGGCTTGCGTTGTGTTTGATATGCACAAAGACACTTATCCCTTATCTATCTGTTCAGAGAGAAAGAGAAGGAGATAGAGGGTGAAGTGTTCCAGGAATCAGTGCTGCCTCCATGAGATATGATGCTGCTTGATTTTGATCATTGACATTTGCTTTTTCATGCATCCCGAAAAACAAGGCCTCCCTTCCATTAAGGAATTATTCAAATGACCTTCAACAGTGCATGTTTTCCTACAGTTTTGTTGTGGGAATATGAGAACACATACTGACATCTCAATTACTTATGCAAGGCTCAGAGTAGGCCCAGTGGATGCAATCACCGTGTGTGCAATCCTCAGTCACTCCGAATCACAGAGGCTCCCGGACAGACACACATAATTCAGACAAGTCAGACAGGATTTGCATACAAAGACTAAAAACAAAAAAAAAAGAAGGTATAAATAAAGAATGCACCATCTTGAGCGGGAAGAGAAGGTAGAGATTTGAGGGGGAGGGGAGAGAGGGAGGGAGGGAGGGAGGAAGAGGAGACTGGTAAATGTTTTTAAAAAGGTCTTGTATGTCATGTTGTGTATGTAAAAGGGTTAGACCGATGTACAGAGCTGATACTGGTCTTTGGCATTTGGGTCAGTGTTGTATACCTTTGAATAGAAAAAAGTAGTTGCATTGATAACAATGTATTTTTACCCCATTATCATAATTGCTAATTACAATTCTTATGTAATCATTCCTGTGTTTCAATAAAAGAATCGAATTTTCCAATTTCTCCATTTTGACAAATAACAGTTTGGACGGAAAGACATTGTTTTAAAATCTTTTTTAAGCACAATACAACATATTTGATATATTAAAGATACTGAGTACCGGTACTTAATAATACTTCTGACCTTCAAAATTCCGTATCGGTTTAAACTCTTGTATCTAAAGGCCCTCGGCCATCAACCACCGCCCTCTAACACTGGACCAGACACTGTTGTCCATCTTTATCCCCTTAAAACCTGAGTTTTTTTCCCCCTTCCGCCCTTCTGGAGGTGACACACTGTCTCATCGTCGCATGATAGGTGGGGGGTGGTAGAGGAGTGGATGAAGGGGTAGAAGGGTTGGGGTGGTTGAGGGCAGGCGGAGAGGTGGGGTGCAGCGGAGGCTAACCCGGCATCACGTCATTAGCGTTGCACGGCAGAGATGCAGGGGCACCCTGACACATGTCACGGACAGCCAGCCGAGAGCCCACGTATGAAGCTGACATGCTGCGCATAATTTATCCTGTGACACGATCTGCATGCCGAGTTGTTGATCTGTTGTGTTTGGTTTGGACATGGGCGCTCTGGCAGGGAAGACAGAGGGGGGGGGTTATTATGCAGGTGGGGGCGGGGGGCAGGAAGAGGAGAGCGAGGGCGAAGAGGTGGCAGAGTGTGTGTGTGTGTGTGTGTGTGTGTGTGTGTGTGTGTGTGTGTGTGTGTGTGTGTGTGTGTGTGTGTGTGTGTGTGTGCTTGAGGGGCGGTGGATGGCGGCATTTTAGTGTAGCACACACCGAAGGGGCTACACATTTGTCATGTCCACTGAGAAGCAACATATACATAAACAAGTGCATTCAAATTCACTAATACAGAGTCAGACACCCAGACTGTAACACACACTCACACACACACACACACACACACACACACACACACACACACACACACACACACACACACACACACACACACACACACACACGCACATTCAAGCTTTGGTGATATGCGTGTTGAGTCACAGTGAAATCACAGCCATAATCTTGTCCCTTAAGACATCTGTTGATGAGTGAAAATGACTAATATTGTTGACACGACCCTCTGTCATTCCATTGGATGGGATTGTTGTCCAAGCTTCAGCTGCAGTGTGGTGCTAAAGCACCGCTGACACCACACTTCTCATCATCGTCACATGATTTTTGCTTCAGTGAATAAAGCGGTAATTAGACATCTTATATGTTGACGTGTTTGTGTGTGAGTTGGGGCTTTCTTGTAAATCATTGAAAAGGTGAATTAGTGTGGCTATAAAGGCACATATGGCTACATTACGGCCGTTGGTGTTTAACTGGAATTGGCAAATGTGCATATGTGTTGATGTTTTACAAATTAGTGAATATGGACATTGTAAGTGTTATTTGTGAATTGCTGTGTGTGTGTGTGTGTGTGTGTGTGTGTGTGTGTGTGTGTGTGTGTGTGTGTCTCTTTGGTAAGTGCTCATCACGCATCAACTACTCCTGCCCCCTCCTCGTCTGGCTCGTTTACATGAATTATGCATTTGACCAGTCTTGTTAGAGAAGCCCCTCCCTCATCACACTCCTAATCCCTGCCGTTGCCGCAGTAACCAAAATTAAAAATGACTGTGAGTTACAGTATGGACCCTCTGGGCCTGTTTCTGGACAGGCCTCATCCCGGGCAGGCATGGGTGAGGATCCAGAGGTCCTATAGGCCTGTAGGTCACCTGTCCACTGATATTACTGTACTGATGCTGGTGCTTCATGGGAAATATTCATTTCATTTTAGTCCAATCTGTTGCCATGAAGCCTAAAGCCGGTCAGACATTGTATGGATTCGGCCAAGTCGGTTGCCGTTTGACGGGCAGTTTGAAGGGAGTCACAAAGCCGGATCAATCACCTGAACGATCAACTGGCTCTCAGACGATCAGACCGATTTCTGGCACATCAGAAATGTTGGTCGGCTGTCTTGCAGTTTGAGTAGCTCCGATGTCCCATTCCCCTCATGGCTGCTGACAAAAGCTGCGTTATAAACTGTGGCGAACATACTTTAATTTTATTTAAATAGCATTTTACATGTTGTCGCTAAAACTGTAGTCTTGAAACTGCTGTGATATAAAACAGAACTTGGCTGCCGAACAGACAGGCCGTGGAGTCTGCATCTTCCAGACATCTGCAGCTCTATATTCTTATTGCTTTCTTCTAGTGCTGTCAGTTAAACGCGTTATCAACGGCGTTAACGCAAACCCATTTTAACGGTGTACATTTTTTTTTATCGCGACATTAACGTTATTTTTGGCCTAGCAAACCTTGTAGTTTTTTTCACATGCTGTTGCAACAACTAGTAACGTTCAACACCACACCGGATCCGGATCTAGCTAGACCGGAAACAAAACAAAGGGCACGCCGCCGGCCAACACTTGTTTGGGTTTGCAAGTAGGCCAGAGAGTAGTAGGCTAACGTTACGTTTTCAGTGTATGGCGAGCGCGAGACACCGAAATGGACACGGCTTGCACACTAGTCTTCGTCTGATGAAGAGGAGGACAGTAGTATGACTGTCACCAGGAATGGTGGTCCACACATGAAGGGGCACACAGTGAAATGGCCCGCCTTGCACGCAAGTACTTACAACACCGGCCACATCAGTACCTTCTGAAAGGTTGTTTTCACTGTCTGGGCATGTTGTACAAAAGATGTGAGCTTCCCTGGTGTCTGAAAATGTCAACAGGCTTGTCTGTTTGAGTAACTGGCTCAAAGCAAAGAAGTAGTAGGCTTACCTTTTATTGGTAACCGTTACTGTTCATTCTTTCTGAAATAAGAGGCTGGGTTGATGAGCCTCTGGTGAATAAAGAGCAGTAGCCTGACTGCTATGTTCAAAGCAAGCTTGAGAAAAAAGAAAGTATTAAGCCATGGTATAACTGCACTATAGGCTGAGTAGAATAGATAAAAATGTGTGATTAATTGTGAGTTAACTATGACATTAATGCAATTAATCGCGATTAAATATTTTAATCGTTTTGACAGCACTATTTTCTCCTTACTTTCCCTTTATAGCCGAATCGCACAAAGTAATGCCTTGCTCTGTTTTTGTCAACACTGAGGACACATCCATCTTGTTTGAATAAACTTTATTGGAATTGTCACTGGACATAACCGACTGGGGGTTCCATGCTTGCGTTAGGCTTACTAAAATGTGTAGTTTGAGTTAAGAAAACGTACAACAACGTGTATAAGAATAACGGCGAGCGGGGTTTAATTGCGGCGGGGCACAGGCCCAGCACATAGGCCTCTTCTCTGTCTTCAACAATGTAGATTTTCTTTATGTAGTCCTAAATGAGGTGATGTAAGAAATTGCAAACATCAGAACCTTTAGAGGGTTTCCTTTTTTTTCTGTCAATGGGTTTCATTAAAAGCTAAGTAGCAGATCAGCGACAGTCACAGTCTAGGTGGCGGTAATACACCCGGTTGCCACCTGCCATGAAACGGAAAGAAGAAGAAGCGACCTCCGTGTCAGTCAGACAACACAGATGACAGAGAGGGAGAGAGTGATAGGGGGATGGCAAGGTGGGGAGAAAAATAGGTCAGAAAAGGACAGGTATGTAAATTGCTTTGATATTCTGCTTAAACAATGTTTCGCTTTTACAAAATTCTATCAGGTTTTGTAGTCTGTGTGCACACACGTGCAACCATGGCAACCCTGAAAACACAGCAATGTGCCCAGATACAAATTAGGTGAACATTACCTTCCCGCATGATGTAAGGAAACCAAATTGATATGCCTTTTTCTGTGTCCGTCAAAGGAAAAGGTTATCCAATGATTAAGTCTCAGTAAGCAAACAGCTTTGATCAGGGTTAAGGTTAGCTCATTAAAAAGGTAGCCAAGGTTAGGTCTCTAAACTTTGCTTAATTAAGGGTAGGTTCGGGTCACGTTGACAAGGCTTTAAAGTTCAAACACAAACATTGTGTCACAACTAGGGAGTTGAACCCGAGATTAAGGTATGTTTTATACATTTTAATGTTATATCTTTTTTTCGTTGACTCTCTCTCTGAAAACCTATTTTCTATTGACATCCACACATTTAGAAGGAAAAAAAAAAAAACAGGCAGTTTTGTGTATGTGGCCCAGACTGTAGTACACATAGTCAACATCTGACTGAACAATGCACCAAGAACCAGTCTGAATTCCAATGAGTTGTATCACCATTAATCCCATGGGGATGACAATCGTTCTCTGTATAAATGAAAAGTGTAAGTATAAATTCTCAAAACTGAATCACTTTATTATTCTACGATGAAGAATCTTCTATAATACATGACTAATGGTTACTCAAAGGCAGTGACATTCACGTCCATTGAAATCAGATTGCATGGAATTTTGAAAATTAGCTGCAGGCTTTTCAAGCTACAGTACATACTGGGTTAAGTGTGTAAAATTGGTGCCAGCAGAATAAAGGTTTGCTTGTGCTGAATTCCAAAATGTGGCAATAGAACACAATATACATTTAGTGTCAGACCCTTATTACAACAGAAACAGGACAGGGTATAGATGATCTAACCTCCACAGCCCTGACGTTGGTTTCTCCCTGACCACAACCACTCAATATCTTTTTGTTAACATTAGTTTAAGATGTGGCCACAGAAATAATTCCTATGTGGTGTGGGGGATTTTTTTCAACAGTCTGGAAAACCTGCAATGAAAGCTTTTTTTCATGAAGAGTTTTAATGTCCCGTAAAGCTCTAAATGCTGTTTCTAAGACACAAGTCTTAAAAATAAAAATGAAATTTCCCAGAGGATTTGGACCTCAGGGGCATGTATTTGTACATTCATTCCCTTCCTGTAAAGAACTTCACTGTGTTTGTTTGGAAGCAGTATGCCTGCTGTACCCCCCAACCAGCACAATCACTGCTCCCTTGTGACCCTCCATTAACATTATTGGTTTTTGTAGTCAGAGGTTGCTGACAGGGTTTCTTGGACTGCAAAGAAGACAGAAGACAAGAGATCAAGAGAGGCCTTTTTGTTGTTGAGAAAAATAACCGACATATGGGCTTTATTTCTGATTCTGATGTGTTTACCATGAATTTCAAAATTCACAATGGGCATGACTTTTTTTCGGTGGCTCTCAGCGTCGGATACCGACGCAAAAATCACCCTTTAGGGTCTGTATGGAATGCATCGGGCATTGCAGCAGCTCGACCGCTGCGCTGTTAGATGACAACGGTAGCGAGTAGTATGAAAGACCCGAAATCTGTGTAAGGTTAGTTGGGGTGGCAGAAGGGTCAAACAATACAGGACTTTCACCCAAGAGACAAGGGTTCGTGTCCCCGTTCTTGTCCTGCATGTCACTGAAACGTACATTCTGTAATACCACTCACGATCTTTTCCTAAACCTAACCGTCAAAAAGTGACGCCGAGAGTCCCGACCAAACGTGTGTTGGTACTGTAGGTGATGGGGTAATGAAGGGAAACCCATAATACCAATAGGCATTTGTATATTCTCGAAATGTCACTGTCTTAAAAAGTACACTCAAAACTTCATTCTCAATTATGTTTCGAGGGAAATATATTTTCTCCTGGATTACGTTTGTTGTTGATGTATGACAAATACGTTTCTAATCTTAATCAAATCCAAGTCTGCGTAGGGAGGAGGTTGGGTGGATGGATGGGTCAAACAAACATGGGACATTCCCCCAGGAGACCGCTGTTTGTGTCCCGTGTGAAGCGAAAAGTTGACAAATTTAATTTACGTAACGTACGTAATTATCTTAACTTACGTAGGACACTTCATTTACGCAACAAGCATACTTTTTAAAACTCAAACCATGATCTTTTCCTAAGTCTAACCAAGTAGTTTTGTTTCAATATGCAGCGTTAACCACGTGTCTAAAATTGTGACAACGTGCGCCTGTTGCTGGAAACGAGGACGAGTTGAGGCCGGTAGAAAATACTTTTCCCTCAAAAAATAATTGAGAATGCAGTTAATTTGTATGGGGAAGTAATTTTTTAAGACAGGGTTGCTGTCCTCACTTTGCTGATGACCCTTAGGTGGCCCTAAGTCCTAACATCGTAATATCATCATAACCCCTGACTGTGGTCTCAGTTGTGAGAAACAAAAGTAAAATGAAAGGGAAAATGAAGCCGACTGGCACTGTAGGCAGCTTGCATGTAATTGTCCCGTTGTTATTTCGAGCCTGTTACTTTCACAGCACCAGTCAGAGTTGTCCATCTGTTTACCAAAGGTTAACTGCCTCCGCACTTATCAAGCGTACGTTTCTTACAGTACCCAGAGTTTATAACATTCAGTGGATTGCCTCTGATGCATCTGAAAAGTGACACAGTCACAATATGTCTGGTATAAATAACTGACAAGGAAGATGTAATCAACCTAAACTTGAGAAGAAATAAAAGCAGAGGATTGTAAAGTATGAAAGTAGGAAATATAGACAGACATGTATAAAAGTTCACATTTTTTATACATTCTTTTTCAAATATTAATATAAGAAGGATTGACAGGTTAGGCAATCAGAGAGAACAACTTCTTTTTATGATCTATTTCACATTGCTCTCCCCATGGAGGAGTTTGCAGATGAGTGAAAGCTTTGGTGAATGTGGAGAGTACAGATGGGCAGACAGTCCAGTTAATGGCCATGCATCACCGTAGAGGTATGAAGGTAGGAAGCTGCAGTTCCTGGGTGTTGATTTAATGGACAGCCTGTCACTTCACCAAGATAATTTTACCTCACCCATTGTGTGCGTGTGTGTGTGTTGTGTATTTTCGACAGCTGTTACGGGCAATTTCAAATGAAGCACAAGTATGCCAAGGCCACCCTCATTTTTCACTTCTACAATAGTTGGTTTGTAGAAATTATTTCCAACATGTTGTTTTGGCTGGTTTCTCCACACACAAACACAGTAATAACACCACAAAGAAAGAGGTTTTTTGCAGTGTTTCCAGACCAGCACTGCAGAGCTTTCTTTTGACGGAGAATCAAGTGATCCGTCTGTTTAAAACACACTGTGAATAAAGGCTTAAGGGAAGTTTTTACAAAAGGCCTTCCCCGCACCAAATTTCAGACCAGAGAAAGTAATGACTGCACCCACATGGCACTTGTTGATAATGTTCAGGTCTGCAGCTGAACCAATGCATAAATGCAGTGAAGGGTCTTGGTGCACGTGATCTGGTTTCTGGATTCTCAAATGCCAAATGGAGCTGGCAAACCTGCAGCAATGGAAGCAACTACTGTGAACACCTTACATGAGACTGATAGTTATACATCAGTAAGCAGTGGTTTCGTTGCAGCAATATGCAAACATACAAGAAGAAGAGTTTAAAAAAGAAGCTGGTTGCCATGGTGACTTTTTTTGCCCCACAGAGTTTGTGAATTCTCCTTCCTGTTCCTGAACCGTGGATGGAAGTGACACCATGCGACTGCGCTACCAACACATTTTCTCCACGGCTAGCCCCACCCAGCCTTCGACATCCGGCACCCAGTACCCCCACCCCCGCCAACACACCTCACCACCCAGCTTCTCCTTTGTTAAGCCAAGCTCGGAGTGCCATAGACACAGATGAAGGCGTGGAGAAAACACATGCCAAAAAGGCCCCCCTGCCACTCTCACTCTTGCACAGCGACAATGATAGGCTGTCATCACACAGCGATCAGCACTGTCACCCACAACATTGCCGTGCACAAACACACACACACACACTCACACACGTATAAAAGTGCAGGCATGCACACAGACACATATACACACACAAACACAAACACGCATATACACAGGCGTACACACACACACATACACAGGACCCACGGCTGTGAAAATCTGCACCAGCCTCGACAACACTGACAACCAAGTCACTGCTGTCACTTCAGTTATTTTTACACTGGGGCCTGACAACACATCAAAAATCCCTCTTGCTATGGGAACAACATGAGACCACTGCATCAAGCCCATTAGACGCCACGTGTCACATCAAATATCTAATTATCTGCTATTCAATATTCCCAATTAAGTTAGAGATGTTCACTATGCACATTCACGCAATAACTCACCACAGTGTTGTGTATGCAAACTGAGATGATAGGGCTGGCCTAGCTGTAAAAAAAAATAAAAATAAAAAAGAAGAAAAAAGACACAGCTGCATTGCTGTCCTGGTGACAGTGAGAAGGCTGAGGTGGATCCTGGAGAGAGTGATCGCTTGCTATGGTTCAGGCCTGTTTTCTGCAGATACAATCGGACCAGAAACAAAGAGACAGCGGGACACAGAAAGTGCTATAGTTATTCTAGTATTTTTTTGTCCAGACTGGTGGAGGAAGAGTTAACTTTCTTGGCCCTGGCTGCTGTCAACAAGCAGAAGGCAGCTATGTGATGAGTCTGATTGGCGGCCGATGGCGGTGAGATCAGTGGCAGGGCTGTGCGATGGATGCCATCTTGGCCGGCTTGTGATGTGCAGTTTGTCGCCCGGGCTACACTAGGAAGGAAAGCCTTGGAAATACTGCTGGCTGTCACTCAAAGAGAAATGTGGTGTAGTTCCAAAAAAAAACTTCACCAAATACCTTTTTGTTTGCCATCTCTCCTTTTCACAGCCACCAGGACGTGATGCACAGTGTTATAGTAGTGAAGCAAGGTGAGCAAACTCTGCTGTCGGTGATAATCAGAAGAATTACTGAACAATCAGTGCAATCCTCGTTTAACGTAGGATACAGCTCACTGCAATACCACCTAAAAGTGATTCAATAATTTTACCATAAGAAAATACAAGTTCTCATAGAGTAGCAACCAAAGTTGTCATTTGTCAGTGCCTTTCAAATCAATCTATTCCAAAAAACAACTCATATTAGCATTTCACCTCTATGGTTAAAAAGTGTTTTTGGTGGAGAAAACTAAGTTCAAGTAAGGAAAACTACTTGGTTATGGTTTGGAAAAGATGCCCTGATAGTTGAAAGAAACTAGTGTTAACCCAAAGAAGGAAACAGGATGCAAACTGCAGTTTCTCGTGTTGTCACACACTTTATAAGGCCAACCATCCACGCTGACATGCTCCTTTGTAGCAGTGGAAGGTCAAACATCTTTAGCCTCTGCTGCTAAAAGAAGATCTTTATTCATACAATTGCAAGAGGGAAATGTTAATATACAGGTCAAAGCGTTCAAAGGGTTTGACCAAACAACTAATGCTGTCATTTTTCTGTGAGGAAGGTCTTAGAATATAACATAAAATAAACTGATGCTTAAAATATCAATTTTGAAATATCCTTAATGAAATCTGCAGATTTATACCGTAAATGCAGAGTACACTGTTTCAATTATAAATTACAGTAGATATACTGTACTTCACGTCATAAATGGATGCAGATGTGGCTGCCGAGGATGCAAATATCCATGCAAACCACCAGTCAACTGGCTCCCACACACTTCAGGGAAAACCTCTCAACCATCCCACCCGCAACTCTCTCACCCCATTTTTCCCCATTAGCCCCTTGTTTGCCATGACAGAGTGGGATTAAACACTGTGTGAAATGTTATACTTCGGAGCAGCTCCCTTTTTTAAAATTTAGTGAAAAAACCCCATGCAGTCCCCCCCCCCCCTCCCTCTACGCATCCCCCCCTTTGTATGTTTGTAGCCTGAAGCGAGGATCGGCCCCTCTTCGCAGACAGTCGTAGGGGGACGACAGGGTCAGCTTTGCCTGGAGGCACGGGGCCCCTCAGAGCTGCAGCAGCCGTTCATTTCATCCCTCGACCAACATCTACTAGAACAGGGGCCCCGGCTGTATCTGCTGACCAGGAAGTAACACAATAACATCAGCAAAGCGAAGCAGACACATGAGCACAGGATCAATGGCTGGCAAAATGAAAGAGGTTACTTTGCCATTAACCTCAGATGGTGTGTGGTGTAGACATTTTTAAAATATTTGGTTACACTTGAAGAGTTGCTCATTTAAGCATTATTAGAAAGAGAGTTACACTGCATGTAGCCATGATCCAACCACTGCACACTGCTGCCAGTGACCCCGACATAGTTTAGCATCAGTGTCTTTTACTGATACACTTCTAAAACATTTACAAAATCACAAGTACAGTAACAACCAGTTTGGGTTTAAGTAAGTGCTAGTCTCGCATTGCCAGACCTTCCTCCACAGCGCTGTAAGGGGGGTCTGGCTAGTCCACACGACATTCCGGGTTGGGAGAAAAATGTGCTCTGGTTTATTGGCATTTTATAAAACCAATCACAGTTGTCTTGGGCGGTGCTAAGCGCCGGACGGAGCAACGGTGCCTCTGCAAAATAGCCTCGTGAAGGAACTAGTTTTGGTACGTTCAAAAGTTGTTTTGGTCATGCAACAGAAAACTGAGATTGGACAAATAGTCTAGCTAGCTGTCTGGATTTACCCTGCAGAGATCTGAGGAGCAGTTAACCATAGTCCTCATAAATCCACCGGAGTTTTACAATTCTAACACAAAGAAAGTGGAAGGTGACGGACATCCTGCCGAAATGAGGGACGTCCAGCGGAATTTCCGGCAGCACCTGAACAATCCCAGAATTTTTTTTTTATTTAAATTTTATTTGATAGGGACAATGCACATTAATGAACATCTGCATTGAGACAACAAAAACAGACGTAAACATGCCGGATTATAGCCACAGGGCTAATTTACATCCGTAGTCCCTAGACAAAATGAACTGTTGTCAGTACAGACTAAGTAAGAAACATGGCCATTTTGTTTCGATTCATGTATTCAGCCAGCCATTGAGTATGCTATTTTTCTCTAATGTAGCTAGGTAGCTAGTTAGCAAGTTAGCTATGTAGTAAAATGATGACCTGAATTCTAAATCTCGCCTACAAAGCTCTGATAGGTCAACTGTTTTTCCAACCAGGGAAGACAAATTTCCTAAGAAATTGATAAGGCTCATTTCAAGGACTTTGGGCCTATGTACAGCCCCTCAAATCCATAACCATAGCTGTAGACTCTTAGTTATGTTTATTGTAGGGACCTACAGAAATACAGATACATAAATACAAAAGTGTTTGTTTCATACAGCTAAATACATGAAAAAATTGTGTTTTATTTCATATCTTTGAAATAAAACTCATTTACCATAATCCTTTGTTTTGACGTGAATTGTAATGTATTTTCTGATTGGGTAATCTAAGACAATCAGAGATCACGATGTGGGATAGTAGGAAAAACGAGGAAGTCTGAGACGACATGTAGAGCAGGTTGGAGAGAGAAACATGTGATGAGCAAAGCAGAGAAAAACTAAGTTTAATGTCGAGGTGACTGATGTTAGTACACTAAAGTACTTCTAAAGTATTAGCACAAGTATCATTTGGCAGCTAACAGTCGTGTGCTACTCGCAGTTTGATAACTTGTTATCCCAAAGTTGTAGCAAAGTGAACTGCAGCAAGGTTAGCCGTTTGTTGTTTTCACTAGCTAGCTTTGGAAAAGTGTTAACTGTAAAACGTGGACATTTAAGCTTTAAGCTAGCACCGGCAGGGACAGTCAGCTGTAGGCTAAACACCAGCCGCAGCTTTCACCAAGGACCGGGAGGGACGAGGACTTCGCTGGAGGACAGCGTTAGTCAGCCGCTGTGGCTGCTGCCTTGGGAGGGACTCCTATGGCGTTATTTTTTAGTCAAAAGTTATGAGCGTGTAACACACGCTCACGAGCACATTATGTTATTTCACACGCGCAAAAATGAACCTTCAGCTGGCATGATAAAAGTACTCGAGCACAAATTCAACAACCGAGAGGTGTAGGTAGCTGCGAGCGAGCGCCTGGCTACTCTTACTCTGCTTGTACAGTGGAATCCTGCTCGCGCGCAGCGGGCTACCTGCTCGCGGAGTGCTGTTTTGCTCGCGGAGTGGATTTCTGCTCGCTCAGCTGATTTCTGCTCGCTCGAGTACATGACTTTTGACAATTTGGGGGCGGAAACCAAGGAGGGCACTGACCCTCTTATGATTGGTCACTTTCACACAGACATCCTTGATTGACAGCTCTCATTACAGGAAGCACGGAGTCAAAGTATCTGACGGAGTTCAGTCATTCAGTTAACACTGCACAGTGGACGGAATGGCGGCGACACCTGAAGATGTAGATGTAGGCGTAAGTGATATTGATGATATGATGGGGGCTGTGTGTTTGACAGTGTTATAGCAATTTAATCTGAAATTTGTTGAGAATAAACTCATTAAATATTGAGAATAAAGTCGTTGTATTTCAAGTTTTTTTCTCAATATTTAGAAAAAAACTTGAAATACAACGACTTTATTCTCAATATTTAATGATGATAACATCATATCATCAATATCACTTACGCCTACATCTACATCTTCAGGTGTCGCCGCCATTCCGTCCACTGTGCAGTGTTAACTGAATGACTGAACTCCGTCAGATACTGTGACTCCGTGCTTCCTGTAATGAGAGCTGTCAATCAAGGATGTCCCTGTGTGAAAGTGACCAATCATAAGAGGGTCAGTGCCCTCCTTGGTTTCCGCCCCCAAATTGTCAAAAGTCATGTATTTGAGCGAGCAGAAATCAGCTGAGCGAGCAGAAATCCACTCCGCGAGCAAAACAGCACTCCGCGAGCAGGTAGCCCGCTGCGCGCGAGCAGGATTCCACTGTACAAGCAGAGTAAGAGTAGCCAGGCGCTCGCTCGCAGCTACCTACACCTCTCGGTTGTTGAATTTGTGCTCGAGTACTTTTATCATGCCAGCTGAAGGTTCATTTTTGCGCGTGTGAAATAACATAATGTGCTCGTGAGCGTGTGTTACACGCTCATAACTTTTGACTAAAAAATAACGCCATAGACTCCGCCGCCGGACCTGCGTGGCCACACAGACGGATTGCGGATTTCTTCTTCTTCTTCATTGCGGATGGAATGTGTGAGTAACAGATGTGTTTTATCAGACACAGCTGATTACAGCATCTGAGGATTGATTGACTCAAATGTGCACCGATTTAAGGGCCCTAACGTTTGGTATTTATATTCTTCTGAGCATTTAAACAGGTTGAACTGGTTAAACCCACAATTATAATTCCATTGATTGTTGATTGTGGATGACATACATGTATATTTCATGTTAAAGTGAACTGTTTATTTGACAAGCTAACATCAAATCAAGCATTGTTTAACTCTGTTGTGTTTTTGTGAGAGAAAGAAAAAGAGTGTATTTCATTTTAAAGGGTACCAATGTAAAATGTAAGTCTACTAGAGTTTCATACTTGAGTGAAAAAGAGAGAAAGACAAGAGATGAAGCGACTGCTTTGTTGTTGCAGGACACAGTCACCTGTCGCGCCTGGGCAGTAACAGTTGAGTGCTTGTGTTTCCAAGTGTTTTTACCTTCATAGTGTTTCAAACTTTTTTGTTGCCAAGCCGGTGTTCTGTCGATCTATGCTACCTATGGAGATGTGCTACTTAGCCGCGGTTCTGCGCATGCGTACGACGCACAAGCGTGGTCTGATTCCCCGCCCATAAATCTATGCAACCTTGCCATCGGACATACGGTATATTTGTCTATCAGAATACGCTCCCACTGAAATATTCAATAAATATAATTTAATAGAATATCAAAATATGCTCCTTATCTCCTGACAGTACACATGGAGTGAGTAGTGGTGCAATATAATGATTCTGTTTGGGGAGCATTATTTGATAGGGTATATTTGTCTATCAGAATACGCTACCACTGAAATATTCAATAAAGATATAATGGAGTATCAAAATATTCTCAAATAAACATGATACCTCTATGGGATTCAGCCTGCCTGCACAATTGGAAATGGGAACACTTAGGGAAGCACATTTCGATAGGGCAGCGCGACTCGATAGACTCTACCATCGATTTGCGCTACTGTAGCATTTTTCGACAAGGCAGCATAGATCGTCAGAACACCAGCAACCACTTCAAAAAGTTAGCGTTGAGCCCTGTTGAACATAGTGATTGTGTGAAATTTCACCTTTTGAAGAGTTATGATGCCATTAGTCTTTCATTCCAACGAGCCCAACAATGTTTTTGTCTTGAAACTTTAGAGCTTAAAATAAGTTTGCAGCTTACATACTGTTGGTGCATGTTGTACGAGTTCATAAAGTGATTATTAGGCATAAAGCGCCTCTTGTACAATTGCTAGAAACAAATATGATGTACCGCTAAATGCTTTCAGAAGGCATATTAAGCAAATGGAAAGCACTTTGTTAGTTCTCTGTTAAGTAAGTGCTAATTATTATTTGTAGAATCCAGACAAAAAGATTTCTACACATTATTTTATAGTTAATCAAATCAGTTAGTGATGATCATTTGGAAGTCACAAAAACAGCTTAAATGTATATCTCCCCCCTTGCAAAACCTAACTTACATGTGTTGGCAACACAATCCGCCGTCCAAGTGTTTCCATTTTCCACTTTTTGTTGTTGCTGGCTATAGAAGCTAGACGAAGGGCATATCTATATGACTTTGGTCCTTAATGAGGCCTGTTCTGGCTTTTAAAAAACTGAGACAAGGTCCTTATCAGACGCTTTCTCCCTGGGGATTGTCACCCTTTGCGGAGTACGTTTCCACGTAAGAGAGATTTCCCTGACACAAAGGCATCTCTCGTCTATCTGCAAAGCTTCTTGAAGTGTTTATCCACCAGAACTGACAGAGAGCTGACTTTAATTAGCACCGTCTCCCTTTTTACCCCCCTGCTACATCCCCGCTCTCCACCCCCCCCTTACCCTCGTCAGATTGCATAACTTCAGAACTGAACCGTATATTAGGTTTTATTCACTGATGTTTCTGAAGGACCTGTTCATAGAGGGAGAGCGAGCCGGCTGCTCTCCTCATTTATGGCACATAATTAAAACTAAATGACAATTCCACTCTCCTATTTAATTAACCACTTTAGATAAAGCAAACACACATACTGTATGGTACAGAAACGCATATACACATCTCACTCACACTCACAAGTGTACACACACACACACACACACACACACACACACACACACACACACCAATCACATCCAGAAGGTGCATGCACACAAACCATCGCACAGAAGCAGGTCACACCCCCCAAGTCTCATTAAACCCCATAATATTTCAATCTGGGGCTTTACTGACTTTGATAATATTCGGAAAGGAAAGCTGCCCCTCCCTTGACATTTTTTTTGGGGGGGGGGATGTCAGTCAGCTTGACACCCTGTAAATACTCTCTCAAGCTCCTGTTTCAGCTATTCCCCCCTCTGTCCAATCATTTGTGAGTTTTCTCAGTGTTAATGATGAAGGGTTTAATTCATCATAACAGTATTCACACAACCTCTAATTAGCAGCAACACTCGTACAACAATGCCAGCGTTATCTCCTCATGCAAATGAGCTCTCAGTCTGTTGCGTTTGCTAATTTTATGAAACGGCAGGGCGATAACTACGCAGCCTGTGCTAATCTTCCCTGCGTTTAACCCTGGTTTTCTTTTTAATCCGCCATCCATAACAAACAAACAAACAAACAATAATCCTATTATCGGCATGATGATTCTACTTCTTTTGACTTTGGATTTTTCTCTAATTTAATCTCAGTTATAGGCCGAGAAAACACATCCTTCCACTTCCTCTTTATGTTCAGATTTTTGCTCTAGATGAGCGTATTGAGCTCATCAATACATGTCCCCTGATAGAAGCCTGGTGATAACATCCATATAATAATATGCCATTGAAAATGGATGGTTAATTATATGCCATGTTGTGCCTTATACCACTGTGGAGCCTGGAATATAATGGATAAAATTCAATTAGTGCCAGACTGAAGTGTATTAAGGCGTGAACAGTGCACACATTCATTGCTGTTTTGTCTACTTTTCCCAAATCATACTCATGATGTTCATGTATGTGATGGAGGCCAGGCAGTGTGCGAGCCCAGGCAGGGTATTTATTGTGTGGATGTGGTGTGGTTGTGCGTATGGTGGCGGGGGTCTGGCTTGTTATGGCCCTGGGTTCACTAACCTTGTCCATATTGACAGCTCCTGCTATTAGGGGCAAAAAGTGTGAGGGATTCCTGTGGTTAGATTAGTGAGAGATGAATGCTCTGTGGCTGAGTGTGAATGTGTGAGTCCGTGTGTGTGTTTGTGTGTGAATGCTCTTGCTGTTGCTGATTACCCACTCTACCTGTTGTCACTGTGGGAGGAAATATCAGATATTGTCTCATTTGCCTCAGCGACACGGCAATAGCAGTATCAACACCCATGGTAGTTTATACTCTGATTTGGCCCTTCAAAATTTCACAGTAGGACATCTTTAGTTGGACATCAAAGCATCTCTAAGTCATACTTGATAGAGATTTCATTACAATGACTACATAAATTGTGTGTGTACACGTGTGTGCATCGCGGCCTACCTTGTGTTAAGCTGACACTCTGCTGTGACAGGTCATTTTCAGTGACCTCACGGTGAGGACCACCAACACTCATTTCACAAAGCCATTAAATGGCCGGTGAGAACACACTTTATACACACACACTCACATATACACTCACACACACATATATATATATATATATATATATATATATATATATATATATATGGATGCATGATGATCTCGGCACAACATCGGTGTCGATGTGATAAAAGCTTAAAACGATTGGCCTTGGCAGATACCTATCTAGAATATTTTTCTTTCTTTCCTTGCCGATAGGGTGGCGTGTTTAGTATGTGCATGTGACGACCGTGAACGTAGCACGAGCCCCAGCAGCTTAAGCTTCCAACATGTCGGCTGTGTGAAGGTATTTCGAGATCTGTAAAACAGATACCAAACTTGCTATTTAAAGCACACATGATGCGAGGAGGCGTAAAACAACACTCGTACAACACTACAAATAATGATTACGCATCTTAAGAGCCGTCATCCTGAGCAGCACCAAGACTTTTTGAAAAGTAAGAAGGAAAAAACGCCAGCAACAAACCATCAGCAGCCTCTACTAAAGCTATGGTGGAGTTTGGTGTGGCAAGTCAACCGTTTCAGCGGAGCGTGGCGGATGTTGTGGCCGTGGGAAGGAGAATAGTTGGACATTTCAAGCACTCCCAGCTGGCATACAGTCGGCTGGAGGATGTACAGAAAGAGCTCGGAATGTCGGTAAAACGACTTCAACAAGACGTCGCTACCAGATGGAATTCGATATTTAATATGATGCGAAGCTTGGTCGAGCAGAAGAGGGCACTAGGTGCTTATGCCGCTGATTTTGAGCTTCCTGCAACTTTGACTGCAAATCAGTGGGGAATTATAGAAAATATGATCACACTTCTCGCCCCCTTTGAGCAGCTGACCAGAGATAGAAGTTCTGCGGAGGCCTCTGCTGCTGATGTGATCCCCGCGGTTGTGGCACTGACACGACTGCTTGGCCGGCCGAGTGACACGGACAGAGGCGTGCAGACCACCAAAACTACCCTGCTGTAAGCTGCCAATCATTGTTTCAACAGTGTGCAGTGTGAGGCACTTTATTCTGTTGCAACCATGCTTGATGCCCGCTACAAAGGCCGGTACTTTCACGTGGAAAAAAAGAGGAGTGCTCGCGACCTGTTGCTCAAAGTTTTGGATGACATGAGCGGCAGTGCAGATGCCAGCACAGAGAATCCCCCAGAGAAGAGGACCCGGACAGGATCACTGCTGGATATGTATGAAGACATTCTGGAGGAGAATGTCATATTTGAGCCGCATCAAATATGCATGAATGTAGGTTATTTTCTTAGAATATTTCACTTTAGGACCGAAAGCATCCTAATTAATAGTGCAACTTTCTCGATTATTATTCCGCAATATTATAACAGATAAGGGTGCTCCGATAAGGATTTTTGGGACCGATCATCGATTGCTGGAAGACGTATCGGCTGATACCGATACCGATCACCCATCGCTTTTTATGAACTGAAATTTACGCCATTACGTAAAAGTCACAGATGTTTAGAGAATGTATCAGGAACACACACACACACACACCGACCGACCGACAGACAGACAGACAGACAGACACCGCTGTTTGAGTGGCGCCGGAGCTGCAACACTCCGCTCTGCCTTAGCGTTAGCTAACTTTGAAAACTCCTCATACTCCTTTCCGTGACTAACCTTCAAATGTCTGATGAGGTTGGTGGTGTTGAAATGTCTTTGGAGCTTTCCGCCTCGTGGTATTTCCTTGGCACACACGTTGCAAATCGCTAATGTATTGTCTTTTTCCCAGATAGCAATGAGTCGGCGGACCACCGGCGGTGCTCCAGAGGCAGTAGAAGCGTCAGAATGGCGTAATCGCAAACACGTTTGCCGGCGTACCACCGGTGGCAGCCGCTTTTTGAAAGCGGTAGCCGCCTTCCTACCGCCTTCGTTCCGCGGCCGGTCCGCGGGCCATTTCGCTGTTCTGCCGCCGTTCAGACACCTTGTAGAACTGCCAGACCGGTAAATGTAGGGAGGCCGCCATTTTAGCTCCATGTAGAAAATGTTCTCAGGAGTAGTGCGTCATCTGATCGGTATTTATGGAGACCACCGATCAAACTATTTAAAGCCATTATCGGCCGATACCGATCGGTGGCCGATCGATCGGAGCACCATTAATAACAGATAATAGCCTATTTATCATAATTCGACCTGTATATTAATAATAAATGTGCAACTGATATCATTTGATTTCTGGGGAAAAAAAGGTAAAAGTAAAAAAAATCAGTAAGTGATATTTCCGTATTCTGTTACTTCATAGGTCATCTCATACCTGGCCGAACCCACAATTTCCAGGAACGACGGTCCACTGGAGTACTGGAAATGCAACCAGGCCTTGAAATTGGACGGTGAAAAAGCAGAGATGCTCATTTTTGTGAAGAAAAACCTACCTCTGGTATTAAAAACAACAGCTGAACAGAAGCCTGCCGGTCAGCTGAAGTTGTCACCCTAGTTAGTTGGACTGAAAAGGTTTGCACGACTCAAGTTCAAGTGAAGGATTAAATGTCCATTACAGTGCACACTGTTTGTCACTGAGTTGTTAACAGGACTGTCTGTGGCTCACAAGACAATGTATGGAGCTTGGTTTTAAGTTTGATTATACTTTAAAGTGGGTCCTAAGGACTGAAGTGTAGGTCTGGACTACAGCTGCTTGTTTTATGCACTTGACCACTGTAAGTTTCTGTACAATGTCAACTACTATGTCAGGGAAGCATTTGGCAGACCTGTTCAAGTAGGAGAAGATGTAAATTTTTTTTAATTGAAAATTAATTTTTATTTATTTTACTCCTAAGGAGTGAAGTTTGAAGTCTGAACTTAAGAATAAAATGTGGCACTGGCATATAATTTATTCTCCTCCAAGTGAAATAATGTACCTATTTTTCAGGGGTGAATTTGTAAAAGTATACATTTATGGTAGAATCAAATGTTTGTCTTGTGTTATCTACAACACATGAGTGTAATAAGGTAAAGGTAGTACAGGAGAGAGACTTGGATTTCTCTTCAGTAAAATTAAAGTGTCAGGGGAAAAATGTATATATACATCGGTATCGGTATCGGCCAAAATGAGTTTGAAAATATCGGCATATCGAATATTGGCCAAAATCCAATATCGTTCATCCCTAATATATACAGTATATACTGTATATGTACATACAATATATATGGGCTAAAGGTTAGTCTTTAGAATAGGCCATAACATTTTAAGATCAACATTTTCTTGATTCTACCTAGTCCCTCTTTTCTGTAAAAACTAGTGCTTTCAGACAAGGCGAAGTCAAAATGTAGGTGCTCCAAGTGTCCTTATTGGAATGCGTGTTTGTTTTACATAAGCTGCAAATTTTAGCATCAGATGCGATGGCCCTATTTTTCATTACTACATATTTGTATTTTTACCTTGTTGGTACAGTTTCAGTTTAAGGGTCGAAGTTATTCTAAAGAGTATGATACATTGCTGAGGATCATGGGTATTGTAGTATGCAGTATGTTTGAGTGCGCACAGCTTTGGATACAACTATTTGTGTAATAACATAATGACGTCAAACCAAGAAGGTGTCAATTACATGCTTGCCTTCATTAGTAACAGTCTTCATCATTACCTGTGGAGGTGATGCCTTGAGATGATGTGTCAAAGCTCCAGTGAGTTTACATAACTGGGTCAGACTAGACAATTACAGGGCTGTAGGGTGCTGGTGTCAAGGGTGAGATGTTAAAGAGGAAATGGGGGGAGGGGGACGTCTAATGGATTGAGCTTGTGTTGAGATGGCTCCTGCCGACATCCTCCTTCCTCTCTCTTTGAGCCCAGCAGCCATTCCCTTAAAGATGTAATGACATCTCATAATTAGCATAATGTCCCAACTTGTCTGCTGCTTTTAGCTGTCACACTGTGTTTGTCTGAGCCCAGCCAATTACAGCAGCAATGCGGGGGTGGTGGGGGGAGCTACATTGATCGGCCACATCCCACTGGCTGTTGCTCGCAACAGACGCGTAATGCACTGTTGACAACATAAGACTTGACAATATGCTTGTACATGCTCAGATGTTCAGTGGAATCTGACGTTAGACAAAAGATCACTGACGTTGACTTTATATAAAAAAAAGATATGACATGGTTAGTATCACCCAGAACTGATTTTATAGATGTGATGCGTTTACTGAAGTTTGTTTAAACATTAACTGGAAATAAGTGTAAAGTGTGCCACTTTCTGGAGTGACCAGAAAGTGGCACACTTTACACTTATTTCCAGGGAAATTATTATTAAGACGATTGCTTCTGAGGGGCAACGAACAATATTTCTGGGGTTCTGGTGTATCCGGATAACGGTCATTGCGCTGGCCATTGTTTACAGTCCGAGTGGATACCTTTTGTTGGACATTTCAACTATTCTCTATAAACAGATGTCTGCATATAAATTAAGCTATGTGTTTTTTAATGAAGCGAAGAAAAAGCTAAATCATCGTCAGATGATAGCCGATGGGTTCCAAGATTGCATTTTGGCCAATGTGTTCCGCCTCTTTTGCTCTCTGCACGGACTGTTTACCTGGACTTGAACTACAAATGGACTACGGAAACTCAGAGGTCAGCACAAACTTGACGCGCAAATTTGTGTCAAAGTTTGCCTGTTTTCAAATGCTAATGTGACAAGGCCTTAAAATATGTCAAATATGGCAATTTCAGCCTCCCCGCCTCTCAAAGCATTGCCAGAATCTGTCTGTGACTGACACTAGTCTTGGTTTTATATAACTACACTTTAATAACATCTCATGAATCGGATTACTGTGATATATTCCATACTGTCATGTTTATACAGAGAGACAACCAGCTTGTCAAGAAGCTAAATAAACCTGCATCCTAGTTGTCAGACGCTGAAGCTGCTCTATTCATCAGACTTGTTTTAATCTATCTCCATATGATTCCTACCCTATCCACCATACATCCAAGTCTCAGCAGCCTTATATATAATGTATCTAAACAGAAAAGAAATGGAGGTGACAGAGTCAGTAGTTACTATGATCAAATATCATAGCTGGAGGCTAACTGGGCATCAGGGCCCACTGACAGACACAATCCACAGGGAATGGAGAGAGGGAGAGGGAGAGAGAGAGAGAGAGAGAGAGAGAGGGGTGTCTGTAGTATAAGGTAAAGGATGGCTGTGTGTCGGTATAAATCACCATTGCGGAGGCTAATCTCTCAGGGTCTCTGGCAGGATAAATACTTTGCTTATAGATCCAACACGCCTCAGTCTCCGCCACTCATTGGGCACGCTCAGTAGGCACAAGGCCTCCCTGGGCACGGTGCTGGCTTTCCCCCTTAAATCATCCCTCATTCTCATCTTTTTTCACTCCCTCCTTTCAACACTGAGAGGCTGGCTGGGTGACTGGAAGAGGAATGAGAGAGATATTCTCGTTTCTCTTTATTTCCTCATGCTTCCCCTCACTGCATGAAAAAAACCCCAAAAGAAACTGCTTAATCTCATATCTGATCTTAAAGTCTAATTTTTCTTAAAAAGGAGAAGATAATTTGGACAGCAGTGATGAGATAATTCCTTTTGTTACTAATGCAGTTTCACCTTTCACGGGAGTTTTGTTTTAAACACGGCACAATATCTTGAAACAGGGCAGAATATGCAGATTTCTCCACTAGGTTCTAACGCAGCAAAACAAGTGAAATTCTCGTCTCTATCTTGCCTGATGACAGATTCTTTTCACTTGTTTCACAAAAAATAAAGACCACTGGAAAGAGTTGTTTTGCATTGTACCAATCATTTGACTTTTCCTTTTTTTCTCCCTTAACTTTTGCAGCATACAAGTTGCAGCGCTGAAATAAAATAAGCCTCACTTCATTGTTTCTGCAGCGACGGGGAGCGATTTCTCATTTCCAGTACACTTCACTCTATTGTTCAAACCCCTACAGTTGCAACTGCCTTGCTCTCCATTTTGTACATTTTGTATTTGCATGTCCCCAGCTTCACCCCTTTCATCTCTGTGAAGGCAAGGTAAAGACCCCCCACCCCCCACTGCCTCCCATACCCTCCCCTCGCCTTCCTCTTCCTCTCCCTTCCTCTTCATCCCTCCCTTGTTCCCTCTCTCGGTAATCTGGCCCTGTCTGTAACAGTGGAGGTTCTGCCTGATTGAAACAAACGGCCGCTGATTGCTGATCAGCCAGCTGTAAAGCCTGGCAAGGATATGAGCTAATGAAAAAATGGACCTGATTTGAGAGGCACCGAGCGTCGCTCACCCTGCTAGCCCTGCTGTCCCCTGCTGTTACCCTCTATCCCTCCATCCCTCCCTCGTCTTCCTCCTATCACCTCCTCCACCTCACCCTGTCTGCCTATCAGAGAGAGAGAGAGAGAGAGAGAGAGAGAGGAATTAGCAGACATGCAATGGTGTTGGGGTTGTTATCAAGGGTCTTTGTCTCTGTGGTCTTTTTGTTCAGTTTTTTAAGAACAAACATCCTCAAATGGATACAAAGATGACAAACTCTTGCAGAATGGGGATAATATGGCATATCCTCATGTTGACAAAGAGATAATGTTTGTGGGATCTGATAGTTTTTGCATTAGTACGTGAAAAAACACAATTCACCAATTAGCTGTATCATACTAGCCATCTGAAGAAAGTGCAAAAATCTAAAATAGAAAGAACTCTCTATGGTATCTGATATGATTTATATTCGTGCTTTAACATCTAACAAGTCATTTTTTAAATAAAATTACAAAGGGTGCTATAATAGCATATATGCAATTATAGCATGCAAAGGGAGATTTGTGCACATAATGGACCACTTAGGCCACAATGAACATCTTGTGTTTATTTTTGCACATTTTCATAATGTTCCCTCCCCATTTTGATGCATACAAAGGCACAAAGTAGCACACTCTGACCCCCCCATCTTGTAGGGTCAGCGCTAAAGTGGGCAATAATTGCCAGTGGCAACTCATTAGAATTGGTGATTTGGTGAAAGTAAAGTGGAAAAATAAGAGAAAACACACAAATACGTGCATGCACACGCATGCTGTGCACGCAGATGCATATACACACACGCACAAAAGCAAGCCCTTGCACACATCTACAATGCCAAGACGATAAAATACAATCTTCATGACCCTGTGTACACAAAATTAGCCACAGGGCCAACAGCCCTGCGTTAGAGCAGTGCATAGTAACAGAGAAGAACTCTTAATTGGGGGTCATTATTTAAGCTGGGAGAGAAAAGGCTGAAGACTCATTTTCACTCGTCGTTTGCCTTCTTTTTTTATTTGACAGGCGCAGTAAATTAAGAAAGTGGTGATATTTAATACCTTTTAACCTCATCCAGACAGTTTTCTGATCAATTACTAGAGCAGGCTGTAATTGTTAGCCTGGCTAATGATTCCACATGTGAGAGAGCAGCGCTAAGATGAAGCCCTGAGTGCAATTACCTTAAACCCCTCAAGTGTACTGGTGTCTGGAGAGGACATTATGGAAAGGGAGAGTTAGTAAGACAGGCGGAGAGAGACAAAGTAGAAGGTGATGTGAGATAATCTGACTGTGAGGAGTAAACTCGGCTGAAGACATCAAATAATGTGCTGGGGATTGGCTTACTGATCTCACAGAAATATGTGACATAACAATTGTACGTATCGTAGTTTTACGCAATTGTAATAACGATAAAATTAAAATGTTTGTAGAGTGTTGGTTGTTATTCCTGAAAATGTATTTATATCAGTCGTCGGGTTAAATCTCTGTATAGGTGTTTAGCACTAATAAGCAAATGTTAGCATGCTAATGTGCTAAACTATGATGGTAAACATTAGCTGCTAAACATAAGCATGTTAGCATTGTTATTGTGAGCATGCTAGCATAAGCATTTTGCTCAAAGCACCGCTTTGCATGAGTAGGCTAGACCTCACACACTACCTGCCCAGCACCAAACAGCAGAAAATCAAAGTTAGCCGGTGAACATATAGGCTATAATGTAGCATGTACTTGCTAAAGTTCCAGATATCCTTAAAAATATAGACCAAAAACGGAGCTAGAAGTAAAGTTTAAATTGGATTTACTTTCACCAGAAAACAGAAACACAACTTCAAAAGAGAGGTAATGAATGAATGCTACTGTAGGCAACAGGTTTACTATGTCAATGTAATGTGATCAGTGGTGTGTTTACAGCTTCTTTTCCCTGCTCCCATGAGGCTAAAACATCAGCTATTGCATGTTTAATGCAAATACAGTTTACAGTGGGTAGGCTACAGTTCCTACGAAATCTGGTTGATTTTTTTGGCAGCAGCAAATGAATGAAAGAGATGGAAAGGTGATAACACTATGCACACGATGGAAATCAGACTTGAAGATGAGACATCACTTCTATGTATGTGTTGCTACATGCCTACATGTTGGCACTTATAGCAACGTGTTAAAGCAGACATATTATGCTGTTGTCTGTTTTAGCTAGAGAGTGAGACATCCCTTTTTTTTACCAACTTTGTTGGCAGTAGCACATGCCCAGTAGCTAGGTAAGGATGATATCACCCAGCTAGCTGTTTAAACAACTTTGGTCAGTTACTAGGCAGGATTAGCAGGGAGACTTCTTCTAAACAGGGCGCACTTCCAACTTAGCGTGGAATACCTGCAGAACAGGGACATGTAAGTAGTTCTTTTGTAGATTATGGTGAACTTGTGTGTGTTTTTGGTAGCATGCTAGTGCTAGCATGCTAGCGGTTAGCCACCTCGTCTTGGGCTACTGACGTAGAAAGCCGTGCAGATTTTGAACAGCTCACCCGGAGACTGAAGGCAGGAATCATTCAGAAACCCGTATCACACTCAAAACAGCATGGGTGTTTTTTTTCCCAAATTTGTATGCGTGTGGAAGTACCAGAGACACAAAATAACAACCCAAATCCCAGAAAAAGTGATTTTTTTCATAATATGGGCACTTTAACGTGCATATTTGTATAGGGTATATTTGCATATGTACAACTTCTGGGTTATGTTGGAATGACATCTCAGCCATCATTTTATTGAAAAACCTATGTGGGTGTCCCTTTCTTGGCTGTGAAAAGTGTATGTAGCCAAGCAATTTAAGATCAAATTACACCCTGTGAAATCTTGTGCTTGGCCTGACAGGCCCCCAAACACTAAATAAATCACCTTTTTACTGTGGAGGAAACTGTGTGGCTCAGCTGCACATGAGAGCGCTCCAATTTTAAACAGCACGTTAACACACCCAAAACAGTGGCTTTCTATTTTACCACTGGTTGCCTTCACTATAGGTGACCAAAAAGGAAATGTACATTCATTAGCCAGAGTTTAAAACAAGCTTTAGTGTTGAGCACCCTGTCAATGGTGGAGTATATGCACGTTTGCTGTCTCAGTCTTGGAATGCAACACAGTTTGGAATATTCATGATAAACAGCGGCGACTAAGAGGTGCCAAAATGTCCCACTTGAGTGGAAGCACCGTTGCTAAACTGAAATTGTCATACTGATGTTAAATCGAGGGGCTCATTTAAAATCAAGTAATGAGTTAGGTTTAGTAATTGTAATACTTTTGCACATGACTGCAGATATATTTTCCAAATGAAAAAGAGGGCTAGATGTTTAAAGCTATAACTCATTTGATTCATCCCAACGATGACCGGCCGTTTCTAGTACCAAACGTGAAATATGCATTCCACAATGGATGGGTTTTGAAATGTAGCAAAGTACAGGAGTCAAAACATACATTTGTCTCTATTCCATAAAGTACAAGAATACAAAAGAGCTACTGCCTTACAGCTTTCACAAAACCTTAATTTGTTACTGTCCACCCTTGAACTGCTCCACCGTTTTGCATAAAGTGCAAGATTTATCAAGGGAGGTGGAAAGAATGCAAACATATAGTGAAATTTCAAACAAACAGAATGCTTGATTTCTTCAAATATTGAACAGTTGGTGGTGTTATCTGGCTCGGTGACCCAGCGCTCATAGCAGGCAGAGCGGAGTGGCATGGCCTGACCTCCTGTCTGCAGCGAGGCTGGCTGCAGGCTGAGGAGAGCCGAGAGAGAGGGAGAAGGGGAGAAGAGACAGGCAGAAAAGGACGAGGGCAAATAAAATACCAGACGCCTGCACAAGAAACACACACAAAACTAAACTAGCATGAACCCGCTGCCACCCTCCCTCCCCCCCCAACATCAAATATGTTAAGGCCATCTGTTTTTTTACACAAGTAAACAACGATGCACTGTCAATAGCAACAGGGCCGGGTGAGTACACTTGTTTAATATTTAACACAAATAAATGACTGTAGCTGCAGAAGTTAAAGGTCTTACATTTAGTATTTTTGAATAAGGTGAATGGCCTCTTTCTCATGCCAGTAGTATTGCTTGTGCCAGCGCTTTCAATTTAAATCCACATTTTCAAAGAATTCCATTCTTTCTTGTTCCCTCCAATGGGTTTTTGGAGTTGATGGAGGAGGACAAACATGTTGTGGAAATATTTTCCCAGCAGCCTTTCACTTCCCTCACCATCTGGTGTCGTCAGGAAGTCAAAAAGCTTCATCTCTGTTTGCACCATGGTTGTATAAAAAACCTGGATGAGGCGGAGCTACGTTCATTCCTATGAGAGTTGCTCAGTAGCACATGAAGCCCAAAAAGTTAAACTTCCTTGATAAAATTACCCAGACGATCGGCGCTGCTTCCGCATTACTGGGGCCCATAGAGCAGGCGCACGAGAGACCTCCGCCAACTTGAATGGTGATTAAATGATTTAATCGTGTGGCTCTTATAGACTTTCCAAATGTTACCGGACCAGACGGATCAAATTCTGATAGTGAAAGGAGCCGGTACAGTAGGTGGCGCTTTCATTTACACACTCTTGTCACAGCGTAGTAAAGCACAGTGTTCTCACCAGATAACTGGCAACTTGTTCAGCTCATTATGTCTGTAACCAGTGTCGGGTGGAATTAGCAAGCTTACTTTGTTAGCTAACTTAGCTAACATTAACGTTAGCCAGCGTCCGCGGGGGCTGCTCGGTTCCTCCACTTTTTTTACCTGAGACGGCGTCGACAGCCCTGGAGATTGACCATCAGTTAAGCAATCTCCCGATGTCCGCTGCTGCCTCGGCGGCGAGTAAAACAGATGGGCTGCAGGCTTTTTGCTTGGTATCATAGCAACGACTACGACTCACAGTGCAGAGTGGGGAGGGGCAGTTGAACCATCTGCAGACTCTTAACCCGATCAATGTGTATACATGCAGGAATACCCCGGTTACTGAAGGAGTTCTCCAGGTCTGTTAACCGGGTTATGTAAATGTCACCCTCGTTTTGGCAGTACTCACCGCCCAATACACAATCAGTGCATGAAACTAAAGACAATACACTTAAAATATACTGTGTTTCACAATTACGAGCATAAAGCACAGTTAAAACGCAAGCTGTGTAGACTGTTTTAACCAAATTTAAGCGTGTCTCTTCCGTCAGACGGGTGACTAAAAAAGGTTGCGTAAATGGGTGTTATGCTATACCGGGCCTATTTATTATTTACTTAAATATTACTACTAAATATTATTTAGGCAGGGTGCTGCACATCCTGCCATTGGTTTCATGTTATTCTGTTGATCGGCAGTTGGTTTCAGTCACGCGAGAAGAAGCGTAGCAATGCACCATTAAAGACGAAGAATGCTGCCTTGTCAACACAAATGTACCAGACACATGCACAAGACAATTTTATATTTATACATTTTTAAAATTAATTTAAAAAAACATTTTGTTGTTTGTTGTTGAAATTGCTCTTGTCAAGTGAATGATTTCCCAGAGGTTTCATGAATGAATCATAACACCTTAATTGAAGCCAAATGTTATGTAGTCAAGCACAATAGAAATATAATAATAAGCATTGAAAAGTTTTAGGCATAATTACTAGCCACCAGAGAAATCCATTACATTTATAAGCTCCATAAAACATTAAACCACGTTTTTTTTTTTGGTTGAAACATCGTGCTCATTATATCATACCCTGAGTTTTGCATTGTTCTTGTAATGTGCCTCCAATACCTTTTCATGAGCACCACTTTTAAGTGGTCAAAAACAGAAAATAGGAACAGACAACAATTTACAGCTTTAGTGCCTGAAGAGTTAAGTGACGTGGCGGAACAAGTCAGTGAAGTGATGCTTCACATTCAGCAGAGTTGAAGTCCCTTGACTCTGTTGCCTTCATAATAGAAACAGACGAGGATGATTTACCTTCGCAGCCACTGAGATGATCCACTCAGCAGATGTTTTACACTTTCTGACCATTTATTTGTGGAACAGAAAAGGGAGGGGGGACTTGGAAGGGGTATAATTAGGATTTATGGAGTGAATCTGCAGAGTTGCAAAGGCGACTGATGATCCCTCCTGTAAGAAGTGTCTTTGTCTGCTAGGTGAGGGATAACGGACGGCGCCATGTTGACAAGGGCAAGGACAAGAAGCTAGATGTTTTAGCGTTGCTCACCGGGTCCCTCATCCGCTTAGCACAGATGAACACACAGATATGCGCTCATGCACTGCATGCCAGAAACACACACACACACACACACACACACACACACACACACACACACACACACACACACACACACACACACACACACACACACACACACACACACACACACACACATTCTTATGCAGACAAAGTAACATGTATAATGTGCATATGTCGGTTTAAAAGAAGAATCTTTGCACAGGCCTGTGCACATCCAAAAATAAATGTTGTATCTCCACACAGACACACACACACACACACACACACACACACACACACCCTAACTACAGTATATTTTCTGAAGTCCTCTGCTTGTCCCTTTTTGAGGTTATGGCATCAACAGATCAAACACATTCCCGCTAAAACACTCAACTTTCGACTTAAGTGAAACTTCTCTTCATTTAATTGTGTTACTTTCATTTAGTTTTTTATTTCATGGCATCACATGAGCATGGCTCGAAAGTACCTCTGCTAAATTTGCCTTATGGGGAGGCAACCAGATGACTCACATTTGTATTTCTGTTTCTCTCTCTGAGCCTCTGGCCTGTAGCCTAAAGCTTGCCAGCGGTCATTAAATTGGTTATTTACAGTAAACAGCGCTATAATCCTGTCACAACCTCTCCCTCGTCCTTCCACAAAGCCTTAGCCAATGTTTGGTGGCGAGAGGAGCGAGTGTTAAATGGGTATTGAAGTGACGTTATCTGGATTTCTTTCTCTCTTTTTTTCCCTTCGATGGATGTGGAGCAGGGTTTGTTTGTCTAAATGTTAGCACTTTGGAAGAGCTCCACAGCCCAGATCACATTGGAGGTTTTACTGCACGCGCGCATGCACACACGCATACGCTCACCCACACGCACACGCTCACCCACACGCACACGCTCACCCACACGCACACGCTCACCCACACGCACACACACTGCTCACTCAAACGCACACACACTGCTCACTCACACTCTGACAGGCAGCCATGTTGGGCTGGCAGCTCAACAACACAAAGCTTTTATCTGTCAGTGGTCAAGCCTGACTGAACCCCCGCTACATTATAGACACACACACACACACACACACACACACACACACACACACACACACACACACACACACACACACACACACACACACACACACACACACACACACACACACACACACACACACACGACTTTGAAAAAGTGCCATTTCTATTTTTTTTCCCCCTTTAAAACCTGGCTCAAATCTGCTCTTTTCCGGAAATTAGCCATCTGTGCTGCCCGTGAGTGACAGAATGTTCATATCAATCCTTCCAGGAGATGATGAGCACCCCGTCTGCACAGACAACACCCACACACACCCACAACGACGTACACACACATACACACATGGCCACATTTCCAGGAGCAAGTCATTTGTGAATGTGTTTCTACTATGGATAATGGCATGAAGTGAACCTTCCCTCTGAAACAGATTAATATGGTACTGATTCCCATGGCCACTCATACAAACACAGTACACACAATATGACCACATGCCACACAAGGCAGACAGAGAGTATGTGGAAGAGAAACAGAGAGCTGACAAACACAGACACTCTTCCAAGATCCCTGCAGGACAAAGATGGCTGGTGGTTAATGAATCTTAGTTAACACCATTAGATTGAAAGATGAGTGCTGTCCGAATGTGCCTTCCTGTGTATGTGTGTCGTCCCGTCCCCCCCCCCCCCCCCCCGCCCGGTCTCTCTCTATTTTTTACGCTTGAATTTCGACGAATGGCTTTCATCAGCAAAGCGCATCTCATTAGCGGCGATGATGCTCCGTATGTTGATCATCATCATCTGTGAGTGGACTGATGAGCGATGAATGTCAGCCGTAATGGAGGCGACGATGCTGCGTCCCGTAAACCCACCGCGACACACTCGGGGCTAATTACTGTATATAGCGCCGTTACCGGCAGCAAAACGGCTGCAGCGGCACCAGTAGGAGCAGAAGTGGAAATGACAATCATAATGAAGCATATCAGGTGCATCAGTTCACTAAATGCAAGCTGCATCTGGTATAAAAAAATCAACAGGACTTCATTTCTGGAGACAAAGTGGAGAAATAGTATCACTGATTACCTGACAAGATATGTTTATTTGGTTAATGTGAGCATTGCAAGTCACCTACCAGAGTTTTGTTCATACTTTTGTATTGCTACTTCTACTTGAAGCTATAGTGAGCAACAATTTTATATTAATGAATGTCCGTTACATTCAAGCCTTTGCCAAACGAGTTGCTACAAAGCTAATTAAGACTATCAGCTCCACAAAACTCTCTCTGTATTTCTCAGTATGGCTATGGTTACAAAACGTTGACTTTCGCGTGCAGAAGCAGGAGGGATGCGTTTTACGTCCCCGCTGAGAAAGAACAGTAGCGGTCAGCTTTTGGAGACTGAGTGGCTTCAAAATGATCTGGCATTTTTTTTATTTAATGTTGATGACAAGAGCTATGAGATCAAATCTACGTCTACAGCAGTGGCACACCTTATCCAAGTAAGGCTGTCATGGACGATGCAATGCAAAACATCTTAGAAACAGTTTTGAACATATTTTATAAATATATATTTATACCTTTGTCACCAAAGGACCAGATATAGGTGACCCAACCCACTGCTCTGGCACCCACTGACTGTACAGTATATACTTATGGTAGAAGCAGCCTATATGAATTTTCACTGTCCGATCACGACGCCACCATGCACCGGCTCTGGAGCATCACAGGTGCTTCTTTTCACAGGTGACAGAAGGATGCCGAGATGGCAATAATTTTTTTTTTTTCTTTCGTTTGAGGGCGTTTGTTTGTGATATCACACCTCATGCTAACTTGCAAATTATTGAGAGCCAGGGTAACAATAGCAGACGACTCTTTTGTCCTCTCACCACTCCGGTTGCGGCTGCTGATGCTGTGATTATCCTGAAATCTACTTTGGCTGCTACACAAATGAGACAGAGAGAGAAAACACCGTCTGGAAAACAGCCTCAAGGCTTCAGTCCGTGAACCGGTGGTCAGTGTGGAAGCTGTGGGAGATTCTGGCCAAAACAACCGTCACTGTTCAAAGTGTGTTCAAGTGCACATCTGAGCTTCATGTGTTATGTGTGCAAGTTATGAAAGAAATGCCGTAGTCTGCCTTGCTTTTGGTTACTTGTACGTTTTGGTGATTTATTTATTTGACAAAACATTCCAATGTGTTGAAAACAAATCCAAATGTTTCTTGATGTACAGTATCTATTGCACAGGTTCCTAATAATTCAAAGGTAGTTAGTCTAAATTTGCTCTTTTCAAAGTCTACCATTTCTCTCTGTTGCTTTCACATGTGTACTCACTGTTGTTTTGTCTAATCTGAAGTCTCCAACTTCTGTGAGAGTGTTGGAAAGAAAGAGTGTGTACCTCCGTTCCAGTTTGGAGAGATTTATGAGTGGACCAAACCAAAGAGTGTAAGAGTGTATACTCAGAGAGAGTTTGGGAGGAGAGATTTACGATCCGCTGTATGGGTCATAATTCAAAGTTCACGCTCACATATATCACATTTTGAATCACATAGATTATGAGGGAGAACAGATTTATCATACACACAGGTAGCACATGTGCAGGCTCCAAAAAGCAGAGAAAAGCAAAAACAACACACGCTCACAAACTCCCACACCAGATGGTTTTTCATTTTAAGGGAATGTGATCCTCGCATACAGTAAACCTGGTAATATAAGGACTTTGAATTAGGGTTGGTGATTGCCTTAATCTATAATGTGCAGTAACTCTCAGTCTTTTTCCTGCTTACAAGGAAAAGCGCAGATTATTTATCATCAAAGCATGTTTTCCTAACTCTACCAACCGTCGGTAATTTTAGGTAATGTCATAATATGCTATAAATAATCTGTTTGTGACATATACATACAGTTTTTGATTGCAGTGAGATCCATTTGGCTAGCACCTTTTAATCAAGTGTTGGACCAGAAAAAAGGGAGGGCCACATACATGCCTCATCCAGTCCAATGGAAGCTCTTTTACAAGTCTATCTCGATGTAAACTTTACTTTTCTATTTCCTATGATTTACTGTTTGGAGTGTGTTAAATGTTTCATGCACCACAGAGGCCACTCTGCTGAAACCTGTTCAGCTCTGAACACACAAGCCCATCTATTTCTGTTCCTGTTTGTTAAATATTAACCACACATTCCCGCTGTCTCATCCACTGTGTATAGGTGGATGTGTGTGTTTTGAAAGCTATGTGGCAACCTTTTTACTTCTTGTCTGTGTGTATGTCTGTGTGTGTGTGTGTGTGTGTGTTTGTGTGTGTTTGAGTTGTCAGGGTGTATTGGGCAGTGTATTGGTGAGGACCAATCTCATCTTGGGACCTTATGGTCCTCCTCATGTTTCTGTGAGCAAAATGCAATTCCATTAGACATGGAAGACATAGAAGAAGAAGAAATTCTGCCGGATGTCCGCTCTTTCCGCTTTCTTTGTGTTGGCGTTCTAAACTCCGGTGGATTTCTGAGGACTATGGTGAACTGCTCCTCAGATCTCTGCAGGGTAAATCCAGACAGCTAGCTAGAATATCTGTCCAATCTGAGTTTTCTGTTGCACGACTAAAACAACCTTTGAACGTACACATTTTGCATTTTTGGTTATTTTGCAGCGGCACCGTGGCTTTTCCCGGTGCTTAGCTTACCATCATGATTGTGACTGGTTTAAAGACATGCCAATAAACCAGAGCACATTTTTCTACCTTGCTTCTCCGCAGCGCTGTGGAGGAAGGTATCTAACTAATTCAATTCTCTGACTTGGCTTTTGTGTTAATTTATTTCTAATTTCTGCTTAAAGCCCCCCTTTGTTTTGTGTAGATTCTGGATATTTAAATGAGGGAGAAGGAGTAGATGTCATTAAAAAATGTTTTAACTAAGTAACTGAACTTTATGCAATTCCAAGCGGAGTATTTTTATGTCTTACAACATGTCTGGAGGGGATGTTTAAAGGGGTACTCCAGCAATTTAATGTTTCACTGCCACTGTGTTGGAGGACTTGTGAGAGAAAAATGTCTTCTTTTTTTTTAAGAAATAGAAAGAGCAGAATTTGCGTCCCGGGGAAAACACAAGACAAGGGAAATCGATACAGTATAGTATCGTGATATTCTCTGTGGCAATACTGTATTGATACACAGATGCCAAATATCAATCTTTTATTATATCAATATCACATTGTAATTTGGTCAGTTTGTCTGCTTGACAATTGCATTTTGCAGCAATAAAATTGAAGTGAGATGAACAATTTTTTTTTTTTTTTTAGATAAAACAGATGTTGATAAAGTTCTCCTTTGGTGACATAATTTGAAGTTGGACAAAAAAAGAATATATGTTTAAAAACAGAATAATATCGTATCGTGACATAAGTATCGTGATAATATCGCATCGTGGGGCTTCAGGAGATTCACGCCCCTATTAACTGTCGTTGCCGCATGACGCTCACTTTTTGTCGGCTAAACTCAACTGCCATGGCCCCTGAAACGCCCAACAGGGCTCTGTAGCCGGCTCCCAGTAACCTTTTCTCAGCTAAATTTAAGTGTAAAGACCGCTACACTTACTACAAACTGTCATGTGACCGGTCGTCTCATGATCAGCTGGCGATCGCCTGATTTCGTAGGATATCCTACGCAGTGGTGTGCATACCTTTTTTTTGTACGATATCATACAAAACCGTTCTTTAGAATGCGTTGAACTTTGATGACATATTTTTTCAAACTGTGAAAAGGTCCCCGAGAGCCACAGAAGACATACAGCCGGTTAGTATTAACTCCATGTCTATGTCCCTTTAGTATCAACATTTAAAGTGTTCATATTATGCTAAATTTCAGGTTCATAATTGTATTTAGAGGTTATATCAGAATAGGTTTACATACGGTAGTTTAATTTTCAAAACACACCATATTTTTTGTTGTACTGCACATTGCTGCAGCTCATCTTTTCACCCTGTGTGTTGAGCTCTCTGTTTTAGCTACAGAGTGAGGCATCTCACTTCTGTTCCATCTTTGTTGGGAGTCGCACATGCGCAGTAGCTAGGTAAGGACTACTAGCCAGTCAGAAGCAGAGTATGAGGGAGTGCCACGCTAGCAGCTAGGCGAGCATTATAACGTGTGTTACAAAGTGACGCACGTTACGGAAGTAAAGGCTGGACTACAACAGAGCTGTTTGGAGCAGTTTGTGAACAGTGTTCTCTGTTGGAGATGGTAAGTCTCTTTGGGGTGGACTTTGGGCATTTTCACTTTGTAAACCTATTGCATGCACAAAAAAAGATATATAACACAATAATGGAAAGAACCAAAAAGAATAATATGAGCACTTTAAGAGCTTCATATGAGTTAGGGAAAAATCTTGAATGTTTACACCTAGACATCAGCTGGAACGCTGATAATACAAGAACATTCTTGATGCCCGTGAAAACAAGGCCGAGTAAGGTGGATTGCACCAGCCCCACAAATCAAAATGATATGACTCAGTGTTTGTGTGATTATGTTGCAGTGCATATTTCAGACATTCACTCAGCAAAACCACGATGATAACATCTGAGACGCACAACGCTTCACCTCTCAAGTGTTTATATTTCAATACTTAAGTTCTGTTTTGTGTGCTTGGCTCAGGTAGAAGAGAACAGCGAGACTTCCCATTTTGATGATGCAACGTTACTTTTTGTCTGAACCCTCTCACTGGCCTGCACGAGACAATTAATGAGAGTGTTTTGTTTTCTGGAGGCTCAGTTCTTGTAAAAGTCAGTGTGATGAAGCTCTTGTTTTTTTTGTTTTTTTTAATCTTGACCTTGTTGGAGCCTCCATCACCCTTCCAAATTAATATTCAAAAGCCCTTAATTAAAAACCCGCCACCCTATCCTCCTCTGGAGCAGAATAAACAAATCTGGGGCTGTGTTTGTTCCCTTCTGGCCCATCCTATACTCTATTTTAATGATTTCACTTCAACCTCAGAAAAAAAGAAAAAGGCAAAAAAAAAAAAAAAAACTGCAAGATGGCACGATGCAGCAGAATGTGACATAAAAAGATGAAGACAAGACATAGCTGGGGGTGAGTGAGGAGAGAAGTGGCGGTGGCAACGTGGGGGTGCACTGTATTTCAGAGTCGTGGTTAATTACAAAAAGCATTAATGTTTTATTAACCCCTTATCAGTAATTAATCACGGGTCTTTGATGTAAAGTTCAGCTTACAAAAGCACCAGGCAAAAAATTCTCTCATCCATATTAGCCCATTAAGCCGGCTGCTATGGACCAGTCTTGCTAACTGCAGAGTGCAGGACAGCCTCCGCAGGCATTAAAGCATTTGTTTTGACAGCGCTGTTTGTTTTCTACTCCCAGAAGCCATTGCAGTGCACCTCCAACTCCCACTAGTCTCTCACCAAAGGAGCCGGTTTGCATTTCAAATATGATGGAGCTATTGCATATTGTGCACAAAATTCTACCTTTCCCCCCCAATGTTTCTCTGGATTCCTGTACTCTATGTAACATGTTGTACTGGACTGGCAGACACAATTAGATTTTCTCTATTACAATGGTGAATTATGTACTCTTTTTCTTAACACGACGGCGCTCCCTACGCTGGTGTTATCTAGTACAGGACTGCTAATCGAATCCCATAGGAACGTCATCTGAACCAGTGAAAATAACACTAACGTGTCAGGAAAGGCTCATTTTCAAGAAGAAACATGAAGAAAAGAGGGAAATATAGGACTATAAAGGTGCATTATAAGCTTACGTATAATAACATAAAAGGACAATATGTGAAAATGTCTATGTTAATTATTACCTGCTGGGCAATGTGATTAATATTTATAATTTTGAGTAGCTTGTTGTGCATCACTTTACGGAATTCATTTCTAAGAGGCTCTGATAACTTCAACATGACATTTTTTTCCTGATGCAGATAAATATAATTACTTGAAAATATGTTATGCATTTCCTTGCATTTTACTTTGTATTTAGACTAATTGTATAAGTAGTTGGGGAAAGTAAGATTATATTCAATTTAAAAATATACTATTATTATTACATTACATTAAATGTCATTTAGCTGACGCTTTTATCCAAAGCAAATTACAATTGCTAGATATGTCAGAAGTCACACGCCTCTGGAGCAACTAGGGGTTAAGTGCCTTGCTCAGGGACACATTGGTTGATGCATCACAGTGGGAATCAAACCCTGATCTCCCACACCAAAGGCATGTGTCATATCCACTGCGCCATCACCACCCCACACTACTTTACTACTTTAAAGGTGCATTTTGTTGTAAAATAATAATACATATGTGGGGATAATGTAGTGGTTACGTTTTTCAGTGGGCAACTGTGAAGTTAAACTGGATATGATTAATATATTATATTTAAGTTAAATCTATTCAAATTGTATTTGTCACAATGCACTTCATGGATCTAATCGGTTACACTTAACGGAATCCTGCTAAAAAGAATAAGTAACTAAATATGAGTACTTGATTTTTTTTAATTTTTTTTTAACATCTAATGGTTCATGAGCTGTCCTGAGTTGGGAAATGGATTGTTGACACCCACTGAGAGGAAGATGACCGTAGCCTTTCACCTAAAACCCTGGCCCCTGTGTCTCTCAGGATGCTGTCTGGGGTGATCCAGGGGTCATGGGGTAAAAGAGAGGCCAGCTGGACTATGAGAGGGTGATCATGAGGTCAGTAGAGCCAATAAACACTGGTGTGTGTGTCTGTGTGTGGGAGTGGAGGGGTGTTGGGGTGAGAGTCAGGTCAGGTTGCTTATGTACACTGAGGCTGGGGTCAAGCAATGGTCACTTTGGCTCACTTTGAGCAACTTCTTAGCTGGACAGTTTGGGTGTCATCCTTCAGTGTAAACATGTGCTCGGACAAACACGGAGAACACACAGTATCCTCTTCACCTGTGTTAATCAGTTAGCACTTGACAGCCCCCATTGTTACAGTTGCTTATCGAGACTGAAGTTAATGTCATCTCCTCTGTAGTTTTCTTCCTCTTATCCTCTGCTCCATCCACACACACAAACCCCAAACACAAACATACACACACACACACACACACACACAACTTTTTCCCACATCCAGGCATGTTCTCTGCTCTGCAAAAGTACAGACGAGACACTGGAGGCCATGTTACCATTGTTGATGCTTTTGTTGTTATTGTTCCTGCCCGTGTTGATTAAATTAGGAAATCCTTTAAGTCGCAGAAAAGAGGGGAGCGTTGTTTTATTATTAAAGAGGAAAGAGACACCCCGGCTAACATTGCGCCGGTTAATGAGAAGTACAGCAGAGTGCTTCAGGACTTGGAGATTTCAATAACATGGCAGAGCATCCCCCCACCCCCCTGTGAGGAGGATAATACAACAGCCCCCCCTCCGTCTGGTTGCTCCTTCCTTATTTTCCTTGCTGGCAGAGCAGACTGTAGGTGCTGTCTGAGAGACAAATGTAGTTCAACAGCCTTTAGGTTTTCTTATTTGTTTGTTTTTTAGCCCCATTTAATGCAAAAAGTTTCTAAAAAAAAAAAATTCTACAATATGTGTTTGGATATTAGATAGAGATATTTTTTGAAATTTAAAATGACATTTTATGCTTTTTTTTAGGAGCATCGGATTTGACAAATGTCATAATTATTGTATTAGTAATGTATGTATTCTTCGCTACCCCGAGACTTGTTTTTTGCGGAATGGAGGCACAATTTAGACCATCTTTTGACATTCAAACTGTCCATTGAAACCCATCACGGATAATGTTAAAACATATTTTTGAGTTAAGAGCTCCTCACATATAATGTATCAATTCTGCAAAAAGATGTCATCAAGAAAACTGCTTATTTTTCTTATTCGACGTGACCTCTTTCAGCATTTCAAAACGTTCTTCTGAGATAAACATCAACATTTCTTCTGAATACAACGTATTCTTTTCATTTAACCCTTAAAGAGATGTTTTGCTGAAACCAGTTTAAACTGCTGCTACGCCCCTCCGTGCACTGGTGCCACAGGGGGAAAGCTAAACACGGTTCATGTAAACTCATTCCCCTCACAAAGATGACACAGAGCTTTTAAAATCAGCAAAGTATCCCTTTAAGTACATCTCATAACAGACAGCTAATGTAGTATAAATTCAACAAAGAATGTTTTTTCACTAAGCTACTTTTTTCACCTTGAATTTATCTGACCTATGGAATTTTTAAAGCCACCTTAAGTGCATTCTGCATTGTTAGCTTACAAAAGATATTTCAGTCAGTTTCATCTGCAATCACATAACGGCAAACCAGTGTCAGGAAGAAATCCACAAAGAATACCAATTTATGAAGAATGAGAACCTCATCTCATCTTTTTTTTTTTTTTTGCTTTCCACTGTCACACAGATTGTAGCGTAGGTGGGTGCCACTGTCAGGGCAAGGTCACGCATAGTGTATGTACTGTATTTTATGCATGTGTGGATGTATGGGAGTGTTTTTGCTTTTGTTCAGAGTGGGTATGTGTGCGTATTTGCCAGAGTGTGTGCGAATGCATCTGTTGTTTGGAGGGTTGTGTCACACTGTGGATTCACCAGACGCACTGCAACTGCATTCCCTCCTACACGACTGCTGTTGTCCCATACAGCCGTGTGTGTGTCTGTCTGTGTGTGTGTGAAAGACAGCACATAATGTTTACATGCACACACTCTGAGTCGTTGACCAGGCAGGGCAGTCAACAGACAGCAATCATAAAAACATGCTGTTGATCCCTCATTGTGTTTAATCAGTGGAAGCCAGTGAAGAAAACTGAACATATATCATTATAGCTGTCAGTCAAAGGTGGCATTACAACATTACCTTCATTCATACTGCCTTTTATTATCGCAACTTGTAGTTCTACGGAATGTTGACTTGATTATTAAAAGCATAATTTTATAGCTTCAAAAGAATATAGGTTTATACACTCTAAATGAAGAATATAGAGTGCTTTCAGAAAGCTTTCAGTTATCACATAATTGTCTACCTGCCAATTCTTTTTTACATAATTGTTTCTTTGTTTAACCGCAATGAATCACTAACATTAATTTAGGTTAGTGTTAGTTGTTGGCACTTGACCCTATACACGTTCATAGCAACAAAAATGACAAGTGGGGATACAGTTAGAAGATAATAAAGAGGCGTTGTTTACTTCATAGGCTGTGTACCTGTGTTATTACATTATCCGGCTCACATGACAGTGATATAACCAAAAAATGTATCCTGGGATTCATTCAAAACTTGAATTTCTTTAAAAAAACAGTCATAAAAAAATAATTTTAAATTTGACTGAAAGCAACAATTATATTGTTAATTGCAATTATTTCTGAGACAATTAATTGTACAGCAACATTTGGAATTGTTAGAGCTCTACTTTGAGATGACATGTTGAAGATCCAGATTACATTTCTAAACTTAATTCCTGTGTGCTTATTGCCAGTTACGTCTGATTTTGTGTCTGAACTGTGCTAACAGCCACAGTTTTGTTTGGCATACAGTTAATTGTGCTTAAACTACAGGGCTAGTGGGTCCTAATTGTTATCCAGGTAAAGATAAAGAGTTTGTCCATATAGAAGAGCTCTTTTCAATAAGTACAGTATACTGTACATGTTTTAGTTGACACTCAAAGGCTTAAACACCACTCTCAAGTATTTATGGTAAATATGTTGCTACAGCCAACAGCTGATTAGGTTAGCTGAGCATAAAGATTGGAAACAGAGAAACGGCTTTTTTTCCAGTTCATTGTTTGTATGAATTACACAAACTAGATATAACATGCTAACTAGTGATCTTTAGAGGTGCTGGTATTTTTGTTACCTTGGACAGAGCAGGCTAGTTGTTTTCCCCTGTTTCCAGTCTTTATGCTAAGCTAAGCTAACCAACTGCCTGCTCTAGACACACATTAAATAGGCAGATCTGAGAGTGGTAGACATATTTTCATCTAACTCTTGGCCAGACAATGAATAATCCTATTTCCCAAATATCAGCCTATTCCTTTAACCTGAACTTTGTCGGGAAAGTCTGGCTAAAGGAGCTAAAGCACTAATTAACAGAGCAAGAACTACAGCAGAAGAGGTCTGCCAACAGCAGTATGACTAAAATAGCCAAAGGACCTAGTGTCTCCCTTTTTACTTTCTCTTAACACACTGCTTCCTCATTCCACAGCAAGGTTATCAGCGAGACACGGTGACAAAGGTCAGACAAGAGTCCTCTCTGTGACCCATGGCCCTGCCATGACCCAGGGACCCCAGATTCATCAGGGCGCTGATATTTCTGAGTTCGCTGGGGTCATACTGTTCAAAGACACACAGACACCCCATCAGCCATGTAAACCCTCAGATTCCTAGAAGGGCTGTCCTGCAAGTATCGCATAAAGTATAGTATAAAAACAAAGAAAAACATGTTACTGCAATTGTCTGCATGCCAGCATTTATACCATTATGCAAAGAAATGAAATGTGAAATGTTGGCTTCTTATGATGAATTATCCCTTTCTGCACCACTGCTTTGGAGTTTGTGTGTTTTGTGTATGTGTTCAGCGAGCATTATAATATGCCATTTGCATAAAATAGATAAATGTCAGGCAGGCTGACAGTGATACAAATATTTGGCGCTTCCCTGGTGTTTCAGGTTGACAAATCTACAGAGGCCACCCCTTGACCTTTTGACCGTGCCGGGCCTTATGGGTAATGATGATACTGATGGCCTGACAGCCAACTTACCCAGTGGCCATCTGGAGCAGCTGTCATGGTGGCTGATTGAGAAGGAGACCCACCACCGGCCATGCATTGATTTTTTTACCGGGATCCCAGCCCCTTTCTCAGGCTTCCTCTAGTCAGATACTTTGGCATCGTCCTCTCCCTGAACTTTGACCTGAGAGAGAGTGGAGCTGCAGGTCACTGTCAATGCCCTTCTCGCCTTTCTACTCCACCAGCATGTATTGCATTTTCTTAACAGACATACACACTCACACACCCACTTACATTCCATTTAAACACACACATTTAAGATGGATTGTATGGACTACAACAAGACTTGTTAGTGTAAATGAGCTGCTACCTGTGAAATTGAATTGCCATCTTTATCTATGATAATAGCTTAGTTAAAAAGCATGCAGCTACGTACATTATTATTATTAGTTTGTGTTTGCGTAGTTTTTGATAAAGAAGCACCAATTAGAACAGACATTAATACTTTTACTCAACTACTGCACTATATTTTTTTTATTTTAGCTACAACTTACTTTGTATATTAAGAATTTACATACACAGTTCAAGATTTAATATGAACTTAATGTGACTATATGTAACTTTTACGTGTTTCTGAAACTGTGTTATGTTCCATCTGATGATCATAAATGACCTGTAACAGCAAACGATACTAACAGCGAAAAGAATGTTTTGTGTAGTTGTTTTTATTAATGCTTCTGCCCGGGTCCGATTTTTCCCGTGAAGTCGCAAAATGATTTTCGGCAGGTAGACGGCGCTATGTTAACACACACAGTTACAGTGATACCCGGTTTAGCTCACGATCAATCCAAAGTAGGCTAAGTTACCGTATGCAACACTTGAAATGCAAAAATGCATCTGTAACTTATTCTCTTATTGTAATTGAATGATTTTCTGTCAGATTGGTAAAAACAGCACTGCTTTTGTCCAAAGCGGCCGCTAGAATCAACACAAACTGAAAGTTACATATTGCCACTTTAAATATAGAATTTGATCAAAGATGAAATAAAGTTAAAATATGTTGTAATATGGTTGGCCTACTTTTATACTTTTACCGATTTATCGATCCAATATGATAATATATAATACTATGACACTTAGAGGTTTTCTGCATAGTGAGAACTTTGTCTTTTAAAAACTGAAAGTACATTTTGAATAATACTGCTGTATATTTACTGAAGTATATATTTAAATGGATGACTTTCACTTGTAATGGAGTATCAGTGTCTTGGTGGCTGAGTAGTTCAGACACATACAGTGATGTACTATAACTGCAACATTTATAGCTTGACTTTTGGGACATATTGATACTATCAACCGTCTAAAAAGGCTAAAATGTAATAAATCCCGCAATAAATAGATACAAAAGAGCGTACTACTTAAGTGGAATATCTTCTTTCTCTTTCCACTCTGACCCAGAACACATCCTTGTACACAACCAGACAATAGCACCAGTCTGACCCTGAGGTCTGACTTCAGGGGTTGTTTCTTATGTAATCAGAATAATAGTGATCTGCTGCTTTGACTGAATTTTGAATGTGTCGAGGAGCCGAGCAGGTTGCAACCATATCCATCTTTTCCTACAATACCCAACCCCCCACCACATCTCCACAAAAAAAAAAAAAAACACCACTTAAACAGACACCTACACATACAACCACTGTCGTATAGTGATCTGTATAATCCGACAGGCTCTGGGAGTGACTGATAGCTATTGTTGTGTTGGAAAGCTTTTGTCACCTGACAAAGAGCTCTGGCTTTGGCCCTCATCCCTCTGCATCATCCTCTTCCTCATCCTCTCTCTCACGGGGATATGGAGGGGCCTCAGCGCGCCATCATGATGACTGATGGAGTCTCAGGGATGGGTGAGGAGGAAGAGGGTGGGGGTTACGGCACCCTCGAAGGCTATCTTCACCACAGGGAAACATACAAGGCAGTTTATGGCATTAACGTGGTGAAAATACTTTAAATACAGTTTGTTCACTGTCAAATCTCCATTGAGAATTAGCAGCCGTCTCGATTAACACATTGAATAAGTTATCGACATCATAGAGGGGGCTCCAACCAGCCACCGGCCCGTTTCTGCTGCTCTGACACTTTTTGTTTTTGCTCATTTCGCTTGTTTATTGTCATGATAATGAAGTCACAGTGTTAGTGTCATCAGGAGAAATCTAGTGTTTTGGCCTGGTTCCACTGCTAATGTATGCAAGAGCTACTTTTCCTCTCTCATCATTGTCAGCGAGCCACTTGCCACCAAAATGGCTCCTAATTGAGCAAACTGGAAACAGTAAGCCAAGAGTTGAGCTGTTAATATATGATATTCACTATACATGCTGCGGAGATTTTAGCTGTGAAATATGCTTGTCAATATGCTTCTGTGATCATCAAATCATGGCATGTGATAAAATGGCTTTTATTTTTTTTTGTGACAGTGAGGATTTCAATGTACTGTAATGAGTGGGAGTGACGGAGCACTACTGACAAGCTTAAAGCATTATACATGCTGGGACAATACAAACTGGCAGACTGAATGCTTAAGATTTCTTTTTTCCTTTTTTCTTTATTTAAGGCAAAGACACAATTTTTCCTCCTTTTCCTTTCTTCTTTTTCAGCTCCTTTTCTTGTACCCGTGCCATTTATCTCAATGGCCTCTCACTGCACTGTGGGGATAGCAGCAGCACTTGCGCCATGTGTGAGACAAAAAGAGAAAGGTCTGTTTCAACACCATCAGTCCCACAATCCCACACAGTGATGAGCGAGAGATAGTCACCATCTGTGGACGTGTCTCTCATCACTTTGCCTAAAAGTAAAACTGCACCCAGTAAAAAGTTAGAAGTGTGAACGCCTCAGTGTGGCGTTTGTCTAGGTGTTTTGGAGATACCTCCCACTATATTCTATGTCGCCTTGTTTTTAAATAGCGTGGCATTTGCAGTCCACATTGTGTTTAGTAATTTTACACGTTAAAAATACAAAGCCATTTTCTTCCTCCGTGCGTCTGTGTCATTCTGCCTCCGCTGGCGCTGTCTGTTTTGCCCTCTTTCCCTCTATTTCTCTCTTCTCTCATTCCCTGTCCCTGGCTGCAGCGCAGCAGCCATTAGCTTTACAAATCCAGCCTTTGATCTCTGATTTGGGCGGGTGCCTAGCAGAGGAGGGGTACTGGCTGCATGTGTGCGTGTCTTTGTGTGTGTGTGCGCGCACACACGCGTGTGTGTGTGTGTGTGTGTGTGTGTGTGTGTGTGTGTGTGTGTGTGTGTGTGTGTGTATGTGTGTGTGTGTGTGTGTGTGTGTGTGTGTGCGCGCGTCTAGCTGTCTATGTAGGCCATTTGAGGGCTAGCTGGCACTGCAGAGGAGGAGGGTTCACGACCGGTCCACTTCTGCCGAGGTATTACAGAGGGAGTCCATTTCCAGGGAAGAGGCCGTGATGATAATGCCGGTTCATTTGCATTTGTACTGAGCGAATAAGCTGCCTAATGGTTTAAATATAACTCACTTACTGCTCACTCCAAACTCCAGTTCTCTTCCCTGTACCACTGTTTCTCCAACACCCCCCACCCCTTCCCCCTTCCCCCTTCCCCCTTCTTCACTTATCGCACCCTTCAGAGCCTCTCGTCCCATCGTATCCTCGCCTCATCTCTTCAGAGAATATCTCCTTTCCCCGGCCATTTGCCCAGGTATTACATTATTGAACAGAAATCACTTTTAGCACTTTGGCGACGTTCAGGGACTCCAAATAGGTACTATACCACTGTTATACATTCTAAGTGTTTCGGTCAAGGCTCATTATTTAGATTTTTGAACGCTGATACCTACTAGTGTTGTCAGATTGTAACTACTGTACTGTACTACTGTAACTATTTTTATTTATTTTTTACCAATATTGAACTAGAAAAGTGTACATTTCAAACGTGTTTCCAACAGAAATCATCAGAAGTGAAATTATTAAGTGAAATCTGATTTAAAAAAAAAAAAAAAAAAGCTTTTCATAGACAACTCAAACATCATGTTAATCATATACTATGCAGGTAACCACTCAATTACAATCAATCAAACAGTAACGGTATCAAATCACAGATGCCGGGCATTGACTTGTCATCTGAATTTTTGAATAAAAAAACCCACTAACAATACATTCTCTAACCTAAGACTTTAACATGGTGGTTCTGACAATGAGTATGGGCCATGAACGACCAGAATGCAGCTGTGTTTCCTTCACTCTGTCCACTGGTCCATCTGTCTGTCCGTCTACAGTACCCGGCCTTTCCTTCTCCTGGTCCTCCCCTCTGCTAGGAGGTAATGAATGGCGTCCCTCACTGCGGCGAAATCACCTGTTTCTGCCTAAGCCTTCCTCCTCTGCATTAAGTGGGAATTTATGAAGGCGTCTTCCCATTGAACAAAACCATTTCTCTTCCAGTTTGGTTTAACAGCACTCTTTATTCCCTGCAGATTTAAGGATAGGGGGCTGGCGGTTGGGTAGGGGGTTGGGGGGGGCAACAACATTAAGGGCTATAGCCCTCCCAATTTTTTTTCTCACACTTACACTGGGAAGGCAAACAGCCCTGAGCGGTCTGCTCCTAAAGAGACCTCTGTGAATAGATAGATGCCTGATGGATCAAGTGGAGTGCTAACACATGCAGGAGGACTGTCCCATTTACATGGCAGGAGCTGCTGGATTTCAAATGGGACTTAAAGTCGGGGCAGTTTTATTCCTCACCTAAGAATAGAAATGTATAAATGAAATCAGTGGCAGGTCTGATGCATAGGGGGTATACCAGATGTATCAGCAGGGAACAGAGACATTTGTCCGTGATAGTGAATCTATTACTGAACCCTTTATTGAAATTGAGCCGACAAGCTAGAGACCCTCTTAATATCATAACCTATAAAACTGGGATATTTTATATAATTATTCAGTGGCAGCGTATTTGGGTGAATCTTTTAACTGCCAATGACTGTGTCATATGTAGCTGCATTAACGTCTCATTACTTTAGCGATAGGGGGAAGATTCCTTAATGCCTCTCGACAGGCCATGATGTAATTACACAGTGTTTGTTGCAAGTCAACATGATAATTTGTGTTTCCAAGGGATCTGTCATACGCCCGGGACGCCGGGCGCATAAATGATTCAACCCCTCATAAATGTCCTGATTGAAAACAAGCTGGTGCCCAAACCAACTTAACTATCTTGTCATCGCGGCACCTCGTGGCCTTAAAATACACAACCAAAAACAATAACGGGAAAAAAGATGTTTGGCGCTGTGAGGCAGAATTATGCATGAAACCCTAAGAAAAGCTTACCTTTCACTTCTCATTCTGTGTTTGTGTGTGTGTGTGTGTGTGTGTGTGTGTGTGTGTGTGCGTGCGCGTGAAATTCCCCAGAGGCTGCCATTGTCGAATTTACCCATTCCCACCCTCTGAGCTCGACCTAACAAGACTACACAACATATGCATGGGGGCTGCAGAGTTTGTGTACATGGTAGAGGGTGTGTGTTTGCGCGAGGCGGGTGTGTACGTGTGTTTGGGGGCGTTGATTTTTGTTTTTGACTATCTGTTTTGAAATCTGTGGGGTGGGCAGGGTATATTAAAGGCAGAGCGAGGTGTTTGCTGCGTAGCCGTCGGCTCCGCTGCACCTCTCTAGCATTCCGGCTGTGACCCCAGCCTTCGGGTGTGTGTGTGTTTTCATTCTCTTTGTACACACTCTCTAAGATGTGCTCGCTCTCCTCTTTTTTTGTCCTCTTTTACTCCTCCTCCTCCCGTCCCTCCTTGCAGAACAGAGCCCCAGATACTGAAGATATTGCCCCTGGTTTATTTGGCCTGTGTCTGTCTCTCTTTTTTTTCTCGTTCTCTTGGCATATATATCTCCTGATCCTCCTCCTCTCATCTCCTTTCTTTTTCCCTTTTATTTATCTTCTGCAAGTCCTCTCACTTTGCGATCAATACGCTGTTTCGCTTGAAGCCTCGCGGCCAATATGAGAGGAGCTACGGGATTTTTGAAGTTGGAATGCTAAACATGTTAAACAGCGAAGATGTTTTGAAATTTTTGGGATCATCGGAGAGATGTTAAACGTCTGAATTTGTTTTTCCCAGTTCCCCGCTGCATACTGTACGTGCATCAGACGTTATCGCTTTTCATCAGCTATCTTTGATCTTCCTCTAGCATTTTCTATATGTTTGTGATTCTTGCATTTTAATCTATTAGCGGATCACTAAATCAGGGATGTAGCAGTTATCGTTACAAAATGAACATGTGATATGCACATTTATATATTTAAAAAAAAGTACTTTGAAAATCAGTTTGCTTCATTTAAAACCAACACTGCATCATCCGATCTTCCGACTGTATATGAGCTTTTGCTCCTGCGTAGACTCTCATTTTGAAAAGAAAAAGTTTATAAATAGATCTTTGGGTTCATTCTGAGGCGATACAAGGCTGTCACATGTGGCATGTTGAATTCCTCATCATATTATGTATGTATGTGTATATATATATATGGGGGTGTCAGTAGCTCAGTCAATAGGGAGGAACCGGAGGATTGCTGGTTCAAGTCCCCATATGGACCAATGTATGGTGGTGGACTGGTAGCTGGAGAGGTGCCAGTTCACCTCCTGAGCACTGCCAATGTGCTCTTGAGCAAGGCACGAACCCCCAACTGCTCGGGGTGCCTTTCCATGAGCAGCTGCCTCACTCTGACATCTCTCCATTAGTGCATGTTTAGGTACTGAGCATGTGTGTGTAATTCAAGCCTGTGTGTAATAACAACAGAGTGAAAACATTGGCATTTCCCCTTGCGGGATGAATAAAGTATACATTATTATTACATATCTTTTTTGGGCTTAATATAGTATATTATAGATAGACCTATCCCTGACATTAGTTTGGTACAATTTATAAAGTACATATAAAGTAATTGGTAGTTGGCAAGGTTTTATTTTTTTAAGATTATTTTTATTATTTTAGGCTTTTATTTTTGACAGGACAGATGAAGGAGAAAGAAAAGAGAGAGAGAGAGGGGGGAATGACATGCAGCAAAGGGCCGCAGGTCGGAGCCGAACCCCGGGCCCGCTGCGTGGAGGAGTAAACCTCTGTACATGAGCGCCCGCTCTACCAACTGAGATATCTGGGTGCCCGTTGGCAAGGTTTCTTAACAAAGTGTTCACTGTTGATAGTTTCACAGTTCAATAAAACTCTATTCCACATAGAAAATGAGTTTACATCCCAATTTTACAAGTTCTTATGAATACATATGTAATATTTAGTCTGCTGGCAGTGCCACATTGATGCCTGGATGAAACAAGCTCAGACCCATCTAACCTAATTACATCTACATGTACATTAGCTGTGTTTTAGCCATACTAGCAGCGTGGCTCTATGAAACGTCATATCAAACGTTCTACATAGATTGTCCCCAGAGAATGCATTCCACTAACTTGATTAATGGGAGGCATTACAGTTAAAGTTGTACCCAACAAGGTTACTATCTCCATCATTTTGATACTTGTTGCACTTGATCTGCATTGGAATTTTGACCACCTATGGAGTTCGGAATTTGTTATGGTTGATCCGAATATCATCGAGCACACTCACACCGGGATTTTCTGTGTCTTCCTGACCTCGAGTTTAATCCAACATATAACCTGTGACACACTGATAATAACAGGAGGGGCTTCTTTGTTATCCTCAACTTACCTCTCTCTCCCTCTATTAGTCTCTCTTCTCACTCCTTCCTCTTTGTTCTCCATTTTGTGCACCTGCTCCTCTCGCTCCTACTGTTGGATGGACGGGCGGAAAGGCTGCTACATCCCTGATGACTGTCATCATCATCATGGTGTGTGTGTCCGAGCAGCGTTGACGAGCCAGGCAGCGAGCCAGCCAGCTAGCCAGACAGCAGGGCTGTGGAAACAAATGCTAACTGCCCCGTGCCCCCTGTTTACATACAACTGTCGAGCACATTTTATGCAAACTTTTGATATGTCACCAAAAACAATTGAATCTGAATTAGGTGTGTTTTCATCACTTGGGTTGGGAGTCAATACATTGGCTTCATGAATGAATAGAAACACAACCACTGGCCTTACAATAATCAATATGTATTGAGCAAAGGGGTTCTTGCTCTATAGAAACACATAATGTTTGTCACCTACGAGCCACGTTTTGGCTTTTGCCATTGCAATTCAGCACTGTTTCTTTACATATCAAACCATTTTAAACATGAAATAAACATCAGAAAACATTACTGAGACCATTACACTTGCAATTTGCAAAAACAACAAATATAAAATGACACTAGCTAGCATCTAAAGTGAAAAGACTTGACGTAAACCTGAATGTGCAGATGTTTGCACGGTATCCATGTGTCTGTGTGTACTGTACACTTCCAGATCCAGACTATTTATACACGGTTTTAACTGATGGACCACATGAGACAGGAGACAGAGGGGTAAACATCAAATCTCTTCTCTAGTCGTTAATATAACACTCCTACAGCGATCGTAGGGATTATTAAACATTGTGTTTTAAAGTGCGACACTGTGAGTGATGTAGTGAGGAACAAAGAGAGGAGAGTGAAGGAATGAGGAAGGGGAGGGGGGGGGGTGAGAGAGGCAGCTGAGACTCGAGAGTGACGGCAGAGAGAGAGAGAGAGGGAGAGAGAGATATTCAGGCATCACTGCTTTTCCTCCAGGTGTCTTTGGCCTGCATGATTTCATCTGCGAGGCCATAATAAACTTCCTTAATGAAATAAGTAATTAACATATTATAATTGTGCAGCGGATGATTTTGACAGAGATCATTTTCCATATCTAATGCTATGCTAATTTAATCTGTTCCCCTCCTCTGCCCGACACGACCCTTTCTGTGATTAAGTTTCATGGCATCTCACTTTCGCTTTTCCTCACCTCTCCTTCTTCATTCACCCCCCCCTCACCCTCTTACCCCTCACCCTCTTTCCCTCTCTCCCTTTACTTCCATTCTCTGTCTCTTTCTCTCCTTCTCCAGTGATGGATTGACTCCTCCGCGGAGGTTCAGGGCCTTGTTGTTGAGTTGCGGGCGGAGGGACGTGCACAGATGGCGGGGGAACTGGAGGCTGGGGGTGGAGGGTGGAGGCCTGGATCTGTATGTGTGGTCTGATCTCGCTCATTCCTCCACCTCCTCTGCATGGAGGGAAAAAAAAATGGAGCGAGGAGCAGGAAGCGTAGGAGGTGCTGATTGAAATATAGCCGTGAGCTGGTGGTCACATGCCTCCATGGTTTGGTCATCTGTACTTACAGTTTGGACGATGGAAATGGATGTTATGCAAATGTCATCCTTGTCTTTGACAATTCCTTTAGGAGGTCTTTGTGATATAGAAGATCACAACATGCACATGCACCGTCAAAAAAGGCAGAAATACCAAAGCGCAATGTTTAAATGTATTCTTATAGTGTCTAATGAAGTGATACGTGTAAGTGTCGAATGCATGATGTAAGCCAAGTGCTCTTGTTGTTCGTATTAGTATAGTATGGTTAACTTTGCTGACCTTTAAACAGAACTATCCTAGATTATAGCCAACAACAAGGTAGGACGTTGTGGTCATAATCAAATGAAACCGGATGCCATTACTTATTACATTGTTGTTCGTATGAAGAGCAGAGTTACTTTACTCTCCTGTCATTATGTTATTAGAAAATAGCCAGAGGAACTCCTTCGTTTGTTTTGTTTTTTACACCAAGAAGGTTTGCAACAACACAAATGTAATTGCATTTGTGTAGGAATTTGTAGAAACAAAAGTCACAAATCATAAAAGACTTCTTTGGACAAACAGTAAACGATCAACAGGCTGAATACTGAAACCATTAGGATCTCCGCTGTTCCGTAGCCGCTCTGAGAGAGGACAGAGAAGTGGAACGAGGAGGTTCAAGGGGACAGAGGGGTGGATGGGAAGAGTGGGAGGCAAGGGACGAATGAAATCAGCCAGCTGTGGTTTGATTCTCCCCCCCCCCCCCCCCTCACTCTGTCTCTTTAACTCTCTCTCTCTCTCTTTTACTCTCTCAGTCCCTGAAGTCCCTCTCCCCTGGCTTCTCTGAGCAGAAGGAGGCACCCACGCGGGGCTCTCCATTTTCTGTCACCCATGAAATGATGCGTACAACACAGCCACTACCCCACACCCCCTCCTGTTCCCCTTAATCCTCAGCTCCACAGCATATAGAAAAGAATATTCCCCACCCAATGCCCCAAAACAGCAGTTCATGAAGGAAGACATGCTCCCAGTATCTAATATATTGTTGTTGCAAACACCTGGAGCACAGTTTCTAAATGCTTACGTCACATGAATGGTTTACGTTTCATTCTCAACTAATGGGATCTTCAATGGAAGTTCTGTCTTGTGCTTTAACCATGTATCCAGCTAATTTAAATAGCTCACGTTACTGTATCGTGTGAACTGTTTATTTCATTTAATATTGTATGTGGCGGTTTTTTTTTTTATCTGGCTGCAAATGTTCCACCAAAACAAGTTCCTTCCCGAGACTATTTCGCAGTGCCACCGTCGCTGCGTCCAGAACTCAGCGCAGCCCACGACGACAAGAAATGCAAACAACCCAGAGGGTTTTTTTTTCTTCTCCTGTCCCAGAATGTATGTGGTAGAGCCAGACCTTACTCTGCAGTTCTGTGGAGTAAGGTCTGGCAATGCGTGACTACAGTATATCAACTCCAACACGTCTATCTAATGGAATGGCTTACAGCAAGCGATTCAAACTATTAGTGTTGTAGGACACATCCTGTAAAAAGAATTCTCAGTTCGAAAGTGGTGCTACAAAGGAATGGTGAGTGGAACAAACAAAGGGGAAAAGGGTAAATAATGAATAAGCAGTATTTAGTAAAACAATTTCCCCTATTCTACGTTAAGCACACAGGAACAACTCAGATGTATAAATATTGTAGTGCGTAAAGGCTTTGGCTGCCTGAATACTCAGCGTTTAGTGTGTGTGTGTGTGTGTGAGTGTGTGTGTGTGTGTGTGTGTGTGTGTGTGTGTGTGTGCGTCAGAGAGAGAGAGAGAGAGAGAGAGAGAGAGAGAGAGAGAGAGAGAGAGAGAGAGAGAGAGAGAGAGAGAGGTCAGGTGGGGCAAACAGAGGATGAGTAATGTGAAATAGCCTCAGATGTGAACGTGGCCAGTAACAATGACTGAGTGACAGTACACATGCCACTAGGTAATGAGAGGCATGTTCACTTCGGCATGTTATCCTTTTTCTTTCTAATACCAAGAGACTCCCTCATACACACACACACACATACATGTAGACAGAATCCCCCACCCTCCGACCTACCACCGCCTCCAACCCGGAGCGCCCAATGAAGGTCCATACCTTCCTCAATGACAACTCCCCCACTGTGCCCGGGACACGGCAATAACAACAAGGCAACAGGAAACATGGAGTCAGGCACCAATGACGCAGCCACCCTTTGGGCCAATCAATAACTTGTTATACAAATGTCAGTTTCAAGTGTGGAAATATAAGATGTGCAAATTATATTTATAATATAATTGATGTCCTAAATTGGTTGACTGATACAGCCCACCCTTTGGGCCAAACAATACATAAGGTTTTAGAGGCAAGGATGTGTGCAACAGATTATATGCCCGTCCAACCCAGTCTCCAAAAAAACAATGTTCCCATACAACTAAACTGCATTCTAAATAACGTTTGTTTTAACACATCCTCGTACCAGCGACAGGCACATGTTGTGGAGCGGTCGCAGTTTTAAACGTGGTCAACATTGGGAATGGAAACTAAACTTCTTGGGTAGGTTTTAGAGCCCGACCGATAAAGGATTTTTAAGGCCGATATCGATACAAATGTTTAGTGATTTAAAAATCTGATATTCCGATATATCGGTTGATATATATTTAAAAAGAAAATCCAGAAACATGTAACAAAACAGATTTCCCTAACATTAATAATTTGTAGTTAATTATGAGTCTTCACTAAAATAATATAATTGTTTTATTATCACAATAGAACAGTGGAACATCAAAATATATTAAAGTTCTGATAAATAAAATGTATAAAAATACAAACTTAAGGGTTAAACACGAGTGTTGCCAACGGGGACGTTGTAGAGCGCCCTCTGGTGGACAGACTATACAACGGCAACACTCAGAACATGGTTGAAGGGTGTTTCGTCCGTTTTTATTTAATTTTTTAAATATTAATTTATCGCCCATTATAAATGCCGATACCGATAGTTTGGAAAATGCCTAATATGGGCCGATAATATCAGCCGATATATCGGTCTGGTTCTAGTAGGTTTAGTAAAAGATTGTGGTTTGGGTTGTAATAAGTGCATTTGTTATGTAACTTAAGTTACGTACATAAGTATGTATATATTAAGTATGTGATCTATAAAATGTAGGCACGTTAGGTATGCTACGTAAGTTAACCTACGTTAGTTAAAATAAGTGACTTTTACACACATGGGACACAAACAGCGTTTGCTTGACCCATCCATCCCCCCCCCCCTTCTCCACCTTCTCTGTACGGCGGACTTTGATTAGAAACCTATTTGTGAGACATCAAAGGAAACCAGAACAAAGTACGTTTCCCTCAAAACATAATCATGATTGCAGTTTAGCTGTGTGGGAACAATATTTTGAGGAGACAGGGATGGCCAGTCTGCTTTGTAGGGTTTCAATTTGTGACCAGTGTTTTAATTTATTTTCATTTGACCATCCTTTTTCCCACCTACTCTGAATAGATGGTGAAACATTGCTGCGTCACTGAGAGTTGAGATATTGGTAAGGTGAAGCATCAGAGCACCCTTTCAAAAGTAAGATGTTAACACAATGTGAGTACAGTTCATGATGTCATCTTAGAGCACAATTTGAAACCTCAACCATCCTTACTGTCGTACAAAAAAGGTCGTCCCTTGTCTTGTCAAATGCTTTGAAGTGACTCTGAGCAGTGTGAAGCATTTCACAATAAATGACACAAAAATGGAAAGACCAGGGACTATTTACTTTACGAATGTGTCAAGCTGAGCACACACTGTATCTTCCCGTCTTTGAAATATCTTCCTGCGACCTTTACAAACAACAGGTGCTCAAATAAAAAGCAAAGGTAAAAACTGGAATCGATCAGGTCAGTTTCTACATCTTCCTCCCTCGCTCTCATTTTCTCCATCTCTGAGACAGTGGCATCACTGAGACCTAACGGTAATCGAGGGTTGTCACCTCAGTCAAAAGAAAACATTATCCAGCGTGTCACTCTGCACCTCAAAGACGAGAGAGGGAAAGTGTGTTTGAGGAAAACTGGACCATGAATGTGTCTCAGGGGAATGCACCTCCTTTGGTAGGCTTTATTTGCACGAAAAGGAACAGCATGTCAAAACAATCAATACAAGACTGCTTGATGCATAGGTAAAATTGTACAATATAATTACCATACAAGCACTTTACTCTAAATACCTTCTTCCATCCAAATCCAAATCCAGTTTTTAACCTTGTTAACGTGTCCATATGGTGTTTTTT
>CM042429.1:19471383-19486383 GCA_023631565.1 Gymnocephalus cernua | reverse complement strand
TTAATTTCATTTGTAAATATACATCCTTTCCTGTCATTCAGACCTGCAACACATTCCAAAAAAGGTTGGGACAGGAGCAATTTAGGGCTACTAATCAGGTAAATTGGTTAAATAATGATGTGATTTCAAACAGGTGATGTCAAAAGGTGATTGTAATTATGATTTGGTACAAAAGCAGCATCCAAGAAAGGTCTAGTCCTTTAGGAGCAAAGATGGGCCGAGGATCGCCAGTTTGCCAACAAATACGTGAGAAAATTATTGAAATGTTTATAAACAGTGTTCCTCAAAGAAAGATAGGAAGAAATTTGCTTATTTCACCTTCAACAGTGCATAACATAATTAAAAGATTCAAGGAATGAGGAGGAATTTCAGTGCGTAAAGGACAAGGGCGCAAGCCTAAGCTGAACAACCGTGATTTCCGATCCCTCAGGCGGCACTGCATCAAGAATCGTCATTCATCTATAAGCAATATCACCACATGGGCTCAGGACTACTTTGGAAAACCTTTGTCAAGTACCATAATACGTAGTTACAGCCACAAATTAAAACTGTACTGTGCCAAAAGGAAGCCCTATGTTAACAGTGTCCGGAAGCGCCGTCGACTCCGGGCTCGGAGGCATCTGGGATGGACCATCACACAGTGGAAACGTGTACTGTGGTCAGATGAATTAGTATTTCAGGTATTTTTTGGGAGAAATGGACGCTGTGTGCTCTGGACCAAAGAAGAAAACGATCATCCAGACTGTTACCAGCAACAAGTCCAAAAGCCAGGGTCTGTCATGATATGGGGTTTTGTCAGTGCCCTTGGCAAAGGTAACTTGCACTTCAGTGATGGCACCATTAATGCTGAAAAGTACATAGAGATTTTGGAGCACAATATGCTGCCTTCAAGAAGACATCTTTTCCAGGGACGTCCATGCATATTTCAACAAGATAATGCAAAACCACATTCTGCACACATTACAAAGTGCTGGCTGCGGAGGAAGAGGATACGGGTACTTGACTGGCCTGCCTGCAGTCCCGACCTGCCTCCAATAGAGAATGTGTGGCGCATTTTGAAGCGCAAAATGCGACAACGAAGACCCCGTACTGTTGCCCACCTCAAGACTTGTTTGCAGCAAGAATGGGACAAAATTACACCTGAAACACTTCATCACTTGGTGTCTTCAGTCCCTAAACGTCTTTTAAGTGTTGTGAAAAGGAATGGCAACATTACAAAGTGTTGCTTTACTGTTCCAACTTTTTTTGAAATGTGTTGCAAGAACCAAAATAGGAATTTTGTTTTTTTGAAAACTTTTGAAAAGTCAAAGTACATTTAGAAATCACTACTTTCTTTTTTTATTTGTGTTTTCCATACTGTCCCAACTTTTTCTGATTTGGGGTTGTAGTTCAGTGTGTTATATGTCACTATTTTTGGTAGCCTACTGTACTTAAATGGCCAGTATGTACTTTATTTTCTTTATTCATTGAAGCCTCTATGTTTACAGGCTTGTGGTGATGCGCAATGTACTATAGGTGCCAACAAAAAATCTATGTTTGGTACTGCCAATTTGTTTTGTCATTGTTCATGTGTGCAAAAAACATTACACTTTGTGTGGCAGAGAATCGTGATATCAATTCTAAGCTAAAAAATCGTGATTCATATTTTTCCCCGAATCGTGCAGGCCTAGTTTGTAGACTTGTTCTTGTATTTTTGCACAATGCATGTGCATGTAGACCTTTACATGTACCACCTGCCTGTATTTAGCATGCTTATGCATATTGGTTTGCATTTATGAACGTGTGTGTGCGTCTGCATGAATACGTTTGTGTGTGTGTGTGTGTGTGTGTGTGTGTGTGTGTGTGTGTGTGTGTGTGTGTGGTTTTCAGTGTATTAGCAGATTATTGAGCAGGCATGCCCCGTGGCACCATGCTGTTCCACACCAAACAGTGAAACCAATACCTTTCTGTCGCTGATAAAACTGGATGGCCAGAGATAGGCATGCATATTAAAACACACACACACACACACACACACACACACACACACACCCTGCTCAGTCAGAGCTACAGTATGTGCGAGTGTGCACGCATTCGGCTTACAGGGGTTAGCTTTGTGTGTGTTATCTGTGCATGTGTGTGTGAGTAATACACTCCCACAAAGACACCATACACTCTCCCTCCTACTCCTTCCACTTCCCCAGAGACAAAGTCCCAATTTCTCCATTGCCTGCAGTCAGACAGAAAGATGGGGTGTGGGGGGAGCAGGAGAGCAAGGAGAGGTAGCGAAAAGAAAGATGCTATCAGCCCTCAGAGAGTCACCAGGGTCATTGTCATGTGTCAGTCAGTGTAACACAACTCTCTCTGATAAGCCGGCCGATTGCGACGATGGGCCGCGATGGCTGACAGTGCGATACCGTTCTGTGCCGGCGCTCCTGACGAGACACGGAATTAACCCCCAGCGCTTTGCCGATAAACATCTAAAATGGTTTCGGGACCCCAGGGGCTAATAGGAAGAGACGGGAAGCTATCAAAATATCAAATGTGCGTGACAAGCGGCACAAGGACCAGGTCTGTCAAACACTCGCCTCTCCGAGTGTGATTTAATTCCGTGTCTTCCCACAAAGCCTGGCAGCACAGCGCTGAGAAATGAGCCTCTAGTCAACCCTGTCTGTGGAATCATATTGTAATAGACATATTTATTTAGGCAAACCGATGTGGGGTTCCTGGTTTTAATTAGGTAAACAGCTCGTTAGGAGGGATCAATGGCGATCCGTTAATGAAGGTCGGCCCAGGCTAATAGCTGAGGCCTTTTCTGTCTCACAGCGTGGAAATTCTCATGAAAGCAGTGAATGAAGTCTTCTTTTTCTGTCTAGTGCTGGTCGGGTAACAGATAGCTCTATTTTGAATAGAATGTGTGCAGTGTGTAGACCAGTGTCTGTGGGTTTTTTGGGTTCATGTCCATGGCTGGATGTGTAAAGGACAGGAGAGCAAGTCATAGGGGACAGAGAGGTGTGTGTGTGTGTGTGTGTGTGTGTGTGTGTGTGTGTGTGTGTGTGTGTGTGTGTGTGTGTGTGTGTGTCTGTGTGTGTGTGTGTGTTTCATGTGTCTCAGCTGGGTGACGTGAAGGTGATGGGTGTCACCGGTGTCCCTGTCGTCTAAGGGCATGTCTCTGCCTGCTGGCTCTGACACCAGCCTGACTGACTTATGATCAGGATTTATCATCTTGATTTATGATGAACCTGGTTTGTCCCTCTCCCAGCAAGGGAGATGGGGAGGCCTGCCTTTGTGTGTGTGTGTGTGTGTGTGTGTGTGTGTGTGTGTGTGTGTGTGTGTGTGTGTGTGTGTGAGTGTGTGTGTGAGCGAGCTTGTGAGCTGGCCTAGGCGCGTGGATGGGTATCTCCACTGCAAAAATTTTTTAAAAAAAAGTCATTAATATCACATTCACCACGTTCACCAGTTTCAAAAATTGTGACTCTGGTAAGCAAGTGTATAACACTCTTCTCCCTCTGCAACTAGGAGGCACTGTTTATTGTTTGAATTGCATAGTGTGTGAATGTCTGTCACAAAAAATGTGAAGCAGGGTGTTGAAGGAGGTGAAAATGATGCTCCTGTGTTTCCCTCGATAAAAAAAGATTAGAAAACATTTCGAGACTGAGTGCTAATTGAAATGACTTAATAAAATGTTTCAAAACTGTGAACACAAGGCCCAGATAGAGCACACAATGCATGTAGACACCAGCCATCACCACCACAGCAAGCGGTGAGTCATTTTCCTTTCATATTGTGCTGTAACAGGCAAGCAGAGTCTTGACTACTAAATGCCAGGCGCAGGGACATAGGGGCTATTTAGTAAACATCTTTCAATTCCATGCCAGCAGGCCAGGCAGCCAGGCAGGCTCTTAGCTTCTCCCCTCTGTGTTGGGATGCAGAGAAACAGGCCGTCTACAGACCCAGGGGATGGAGGGATGAGAGGGGAAAGAGACAGAGAAAGAGAGAAGGAGGGCGCCTGGAACACATCCACAGATTAACCCTCATGGTGGAGATGGAAAATAGAGCGGAACTGAACATACGTGTGCGTGCGTGATTGCGTGTGTGGAGAGAGAGAGAGAGAAAAAGGATGAACGGTGACATGCAGAAGCATCTGGGCACCACAACACAGAGGTGCCCGTTTTTTTGCCTCTGCCATGCAGTGTACATCAACAAAAAAAAAGCAACAAATACACAACAATAGGCACTCTACCCTTCTGTCTCTCCATCCCTACACCCCCCCCCCCCCCCCTATTCCCTCCAATAGCCACTGCTAATCCTCTCCTTCACACTCCCAAATAAAAGCAGCAGAGAAGGGAGGAGAGGACAGGAATGGGGGTTAGGGCAAAGAGGGGTCGCTTGTCTCATTGTGCCAGGCTTTCATCCATAGATATGGTATATAGTTCAGCCTTATAGAAAAGCATTGTTTGAATGACAGTAACATGTGTCTCTGTGTGTGTCTGCGTGTGTGTGTGTGTGTGTGTGTGTTCACCAATTTGCAGGGCCAAATATCTGTTCACACCATCATGTTTGGGGACTCACTTCTTATCTGTGGAAACACATCCTGCACCCATGGGGTTACCGTTTTATTTTCGGGGCTGGACTTAAGGTAGGGTTTATGTTTGACTTGTAACTACATCAAGGTTATGGTCAGGGTTGGGGTTAAGTATGTAGTGGTTATGGTTCAGCCTTCAGAGAAATAATATGAGTACAACAGTATACAGTGGTAGTACAGAGTGATTGGGTGCCCTCAGAGGTGGAGTACGTTTCACATTCATGAGGTAAACACACCCAGAGAACTGTATACGCCTGTACTGTGGGATCAAATGAATTCCCATAACCTTATTTCTTTGTTGTTGGTGAGATTATTGAAATTTTTATTCTTTGGGATTTTGTCCCTTTTGAACTTTGATTTGCATCGTGGCCTGCTAAATAATCTCCTCCGTGGTTAATATTTTGTTTGTGTTATTATAACTCAACATACTGTATTGTAAACTTGGCATGAATCATTAGTATCACTCACGCAGCGTGTGCTAAACTCAGTATGGATTATACTGTAACTTAACACAGTGTGCAGTGCTATAGCACAGAACACACCTACTCAACATAGTTCAAAGTTATGTATGATAGTATGCATTATAAACACCATATAGGACTCAATGTGACATGGTTTTGGGCACGCAAGAATCAGAATATGATCTTTTCTGGATGTAATAACATGTCAAAAGTTGAAAATCATCACGGTATATCAGTCAAAGATGTAATAAAACCCAGTATTTTACTGTTGCTTGCATGATAGTTACCGCTTGCATATTGGCAATTGAAAATGTTTTAATATACCTTCACAAGATAACCATGACCACATATTTTCACAAGTTATTACATTATATGGCAATAATCAAATTATAAATTGCAGAATTGTATACAGGTTTATTCATAGCACAAGCAACACAGTGAATGCTTCCTGTCTTTGATATCATTCTAATGCTAGTATTGTACATCACATGTTCCCCCGCTGTGGTGAAAGCTGCTGTGTGTGTGTGTGTGTGTGTGTGCGTGTGTGTGTGTGTGTGTGCGTGTGTGTGCTCCTTGTAGTTGTGGAAACAAAGCGGGCTGTACAGATCCAGATACACAGTCAGATACACAGGGGAATAGCTGTGAGTGAGTACTGTTGGTTTGTTTGACAGGGACCTCTTACCCCTGTCTCTCACACCTCAGATAGAGAGAGACAAATACACCGGGATGGCAGATATAGGCAGATAGCAGACGAGAGAAAGGGAGAGCAGAGAGAGAGAGAGAGAGAGAGAGTAGAGAGAGGAAAAACATAAAGATAGACCACGAGGTGTTGAAGACGGGCCTGGGGAACGGAGGCGTAGCATAAAGGAGTAAGAGCAAAGCGCCAAAGGAGGGGCGGCAATAAAAGGGTTGGGGAGAGAAGGAGAGAATTAAGGGAGGAGAGGGGTTAGAAAGAAAGGGAGGGGAAAGCGAGAGATAAGGAGGGAGAGAAAGCTTGGCACTGCACCGGGTAGTGGAGGGTTTATTATTCTCTGTAGCACTCAATCAAACGCCGGCCCTCTGAACAGAGAGCAATGCTGGCGAATCATCCTGGGGGCTTTCTCTCTCTCCCTCTCTCTTTCTTCCTCTCTCTCGCCATCCCTCCCCTCCTAACCCTCCCCCGCTCTCTCTCTGTCTTTTTTCCTGCGGTGTATGAGTGCTATCCATCTGTCAGCTGTCAGTGCCAGTGAGAGATATACAGAGCTGTCATTTCGCGTCAGCCCGGGTTTGGGAGGCCCTCTTTTGCAGCTGCCGTTCTACACATACTTTCCCTATGGCAGCACAGGAGCGCCGCTATTAACGCACAAACACACACACACACACACACACACACACAAACAAACACTGGCGTTAGACCTATGTGTTGGTCAATTAAAAACTTGATATTAAACAGTCAGTATGAGCCATGTTGGATAGATGAGTACCTTATTGCTATCGTTACTTTTATGTTCTTTGGTCTAAATTGTGTTTAATGACTTTTCCACATTGAACAATATAACATAATTGCATGTATTTTCTTCTGCAGTAGTGAATTTAAAAAAAAAAATTTTATTATTTTTTTAAAGATATCACTATCAAAGCTATAGAATGCCAAAGTGAAACCTAAACTTTCTGTTTCAGAAGAAAGCAATTCAGAATCTTATTGACATTTGTAATGTAACTAAAAAAATAAGCCTTGGAACGGAGCCTTACTTAACAGTATGCGTGGTTGTTCACTCTATATGACCACGTAAGGATGGCTATTTAATATTGTTTTTTATTAAATAAGAATGTTTTTAATGGCCTTTAACAAACACCATTTCCCATGATCCCTCAGCCATTGCCAGTTAAATGCCGTGGCCCAACCGAAAGGCAGATTCCATTAGCAGGTCGAGGGGTCACGGTTACTTTTGACTGTCTGTACAGCAGGACAGAGAGGACTGACTAGTGTAGACATTTTTAGACAGCAGAGATTACAGGGAAATATTGGAAATATTACTTGTGTACATGTATATTGTGTACATGTATATTGTGGATATGGATTAAAGCTATGCTAGTTGATGGCACTTGACCCTACACACATTTATAGCAACAAAAATGACAAGTGGGGATACAGTTAGAAGAAATGTTTTATGACAATAAAGAGGCGTTGCTTACTTCATAGGCTGTGTACCTGTGTTATTACATTATCCGGCTCACATGACAGTGATATAACCAAAAGATATATCCTGGGATTCATTCAAAACTTGTTTAAAAAGTAATAAATAAATAAAATAAAAAAAATATTTGACTGAAAGAGACAATTATATTGTTAATCACAATTATTTCTGAGACAATTAATTGTACAGCAACATTTGGAATTGTTACAGCTCTAGTTTCGTATCCCTTTTGTTAGCAAAATTATACAGTATTTTATATTAAAAATAGAGAACCAAAGGAGTCGTTCCTGGGGCGGTTTGCTAGTCGCGGGTGAACGGAATGAACCGGGTCAATCCGCCTGTTAAAACAAATCGCCTGGATGCCAATTTGACCAGTGAAAGATATGCTGAATAAGAGACTGCAGTAAGTTACAGGAGCTAGCTGAACAAAATTTTGTCTCTCTATTTTTGCACATAAATCACTGTTATCCTGTTGAAACCTGACAACAATTGCAAACTTGTTAATATTAATTTGCCTTTTTTATACTTAAAATGAAGTTAAGAAGTCCAGTTGTTCCTCCATCATTTAAGCCCTTAAACCCTTCTAAAACCCAGTGGATAACTTTTAAAACATATTGGTCATCAGGCTGCAGTAAAACTGTGTCTTTGTGTTTAATCATGCTTTTCTGTTACATATTGGCACCCTATCAAAGTCCTGTAAGAAAGCTGTTGGGGTTGTGTTTGTGACTGGTGGTAGCGGGGTTAAAACAGGACGATTGCAGTGCCAAACTCAAGTAGTGTTGAAAGGGTGGGATGGAGGGGTAGGTGGTGTTGGGATGGATATGTGTGTGTGTGTGTGTGTGTGTGTGTGTGTGTGTGTGTGTGTGTGTATGAGGGGGGGGGGTGGGGCAATTATACAAATTAATTGCAGGCCTCAGCTGACACCACTCAGGAAGAAGATGTGAAGGGTACACATGTGTGTGCTATGACAACAAGAGAAAAGGGGATGTGTGTAGCTTCCTTCCATGCCTTCCATTTGTATATGTTGACAAGATTGCCGGGTTTTTGTGCCTATTGTGCCACTCCTGCCATTCCAGCGCCAATTGTGTTGGGTTTTGGGGGCTCGTTATTAGAGGGTGACAGTTTCTGGGCGGAAACAAACACGACTCTGACGATTAACACCATGTCACCATGTCAGCTCATACAGTAATCCTGATATTCTGTCTATCGCACATGTGTGCAGTGAAAGGGAGGGGGAGGTGAGAGGAAGGGGCAGTGAGAATATCATAGAAATAGAGAGGAAGAGGCATAGCCGAGATCCCAGGAGAGACAGATAAAGCCGTGTCGTTCATTGAGGACATTGTGTACGTGGGGGCGTACTGTAATGCAATGTTCAACATTCCTCCCAATCCCAGGCTCTCCGCGGGGAAGAGCAAGGCCTGCTGGGGGATCTGTTTAGTTGATCAGTGCCCTCGCCAGGCAAGGGAATAGAGCGGGGTGTGACAGATTAGGATGAGATAAAGGTTACTGCTGAGTAGAATAGCATTGTAAGGCTAAGCATGAATAACATAGAAGGCAAAGGACAAGGTAGTGTAGTATAGTATGGTATGAGGGTAAGAGTGGGATACAGTTAAGTAGGGTATCATGGGTTAACATACAGTACTGTAGATCAGGATAAGATATCCAGTAGGCAGTAGTGCAGGAAGTATCCAGGAGCCGGTTGCACCAAACTTAGCCTAGTTCAGACTTTAGCGCGTAAGCAGCATTGGCATGTTGATGTTGCAGAGGGTCAAAATGGAGATAATTTAAATGGGTGTATGCACTAATGGTAGTTAATCATATATTTTGTAGTCCTATGTAAAATCTTCAATCTGCAAAGTATCATATAACAACAATAGCTAGGACGAATTCATCAGACACTGGGTATTGCACTGATATTGGACTATACAGTAAACTAAACTTGACATGTATGATATGGGAGAGTAGAATGGCGTATGACAGACTGACTCAGGCTATGACTGGTGTAACAAAGACACAAACACGGTAGAGTATGAAAGGATGAGGTTGGATAGGAGGTAAAAGCTTATTATTGTATTGGACACAGTAGCTTTTGCAAAGGAAGGTGAAGCTCGGCCAGTTTATCCACGGGCATTTTTCTATCAGATTGTAACTCAGCATTACTCCAACTGCAACTCCAACGCCTCTGTGGGCAGATTGGCTTCACCTTCACACTCTCAATCAGCTTTTGTATCATAGAGGTGTCACATTAACATACATGCATGCACACATGCCATACAAAATAAATGGCCATGTTTGTGTGCGAGTAAACACGCACGCACGCACGCACGCACGCACGCACGCACGCACGCACGCACGCACGCACGCACGCACGCACGCACACACACACACATGCTCTCTACCCCCTCCTCCAGCACCTCTCAAACCCATTATTGGCAGCAGTTCAGTGACGGCTGTGTGACTGCCAGTACTGCGGATCTGCTCCTGAAGCGAGCTCTCCCCATCAGCGCTGGCTTGATTACCCTGATGTATGCACACCCAGACACTTGACAATCTCTCAGCATTTACATATGCAGCCTCAGCACTCCACACACTTCTGATCTGAGGTGTATGTGTGCGAGGGTGTGTTTGCGAGATTTACTGCGCGTGTGTGTGCGAGAGTGCGAGTGTTCATAAGGCGAGTGGGAGAAGATGAGGAGAAAGCGAGAGAGAAATGGCAGCTCTCGCTCGCTAAACGTAAAACAAACAAACTTTAATCCGACGCCGAGGCCCCGCTCTTCAAAGCCGAGACGAGAGAGAGGGAGAGAGAGAGAGAGAGAGAGAGAGAGAGGCCTCACCTAAGGGCGTGCAACGCCGTAAACACACAAACCGAGCGTTTACCAGCCGGCCCGTTATTCACTCTCATGTCAAACACGTAGCACTCAGAACTAACTACCGCACACACTACTGGGGATAGAGCTGTGTTAAAACCCTCACAAAAACCTGCACTTGACTGATGTTTTTCTTTCTTTTCACATGAAAAATCATCATACAAACAACCCCCCCCCCTCCCCTCACCCCCAAACCTGATTCAAAAGGGCCTGCCTCTCGTTCTTTCTTTCTTTCCATCTCTGTCAACGTGAGGGAAGTGTCGGGTGAGAGGCAGAAACAGAGAGAGAGAGAGAGAGAGAGAGAGAGGAGGTCTGGGGAGTTGCTCTGTGTCGATCCTTTTTGGCTGGCGCTTCACAGAGAAACCGGGCTCGGCTGATCATCATTAAAACGCACACAACTTGACATGTTTATTTAATGGCTGCTCCCGGCAAAGACGGCAAGCTGCTGCTATCTCTCACCGTCACATGTTGATCTACCACCGTGCCATGTGTGTCTGTGAGTGTGTGTGAGAGAGAGAGAGAGAAAGACTGTGTGTGTTGGCATAATCTTCTAATATGTGCCTTAATTTCCTGTATGCTGTATATGAAGATTTCTGTTCTGTGCAAATACTGTAAAGTCAGGTCAGGCCACTTTGTGTTTGGATTAAGTGGATTCAGGTGATTGTTTCTCATTCCATTGCAGTATTTACACTTACACTTACACTTTTGCTGTGACTGAACATACAATACAGATTTCCAACCTCCCCAAAATCTGTAATCCAAACAGTCCTGTGCTTTAGTTAACATGCCAGCGCGGCGCCGCCCTGCTGCTCTCTTGATTTCTCTGGTTACTGACAGCTTCCATAAATACCTTTGATAGCTTCAGATCACATTGGCCACACAATGCAGGAGTGAAGCCCACAGTGATCAGAAACAAAGACATTCTTTATGTTCTGAAGTGAATGCAGTAGTAGGGTTAAAAGGCTGATTGAATTTGCATCTGATTTTTGGGTTGTGGTTTTATTTAAATAAATAACAAATGTTTTTCCTCTTTGGATTTCACAGTAATTTAAAGCAGCAATATTTTGCCGAATCGTTTTTATTCTGCAAAAAATTTTTTTTTGCAAAGACAACATTAACATTAACATAATATTAAAGTCGCATCATAAAAATGTGGCAATGTTTGCAAATAATTTCCTATTTACTGCCTGGCGAATGAAATCCAATATCCACTCTCCTTTTAAGCTCTGTTTTGGTCTCCACCAACCCCTGAGGAAAATGCCTGTCTCTTTCGCTGCTCCACAATGTTCACCAAAAAACGAAAAAAAAAGCTTCCTGTTGTGTCTGGAATCGAGATTGATGAGAGCGTTGAGAGTGAACCAAACAATGAGCAGAAAGATGCAAAAATGGTTTCGTAGAGCTAAGGGGATCTTATAACAGGGTACCCGCGTGGTCTTAAAAGCATTGAAAAAGTCTTAAATTTGATAATCTCAAATTAAGGCCTTGAATTTGGTATACAAAGTCTCGGATTTTGTTACAAAGGTCTTATATTTTTTTGCCTTTCCTGGGATTAAGTTCATACATAACAAAAGTAACTGTTATTAATGTAGGCTAATTAAAAACTGACCGGAGCCCGTCACTGGACGCACTGGAGGACCGAGACACAAAGTAAACACGCCACTCTGACCGTTACCGGGAGGGTGTAGCGGTTAAACTGAGCAGAGGATATGCGGAATGTCTCGGTGTGTGTCGGAGCCTGTCTGGCCGCTCGGCGCCTTCAGACAAAGCTCAAGCTAACAGGCTAACGGCTTATTAGCTAGCCAAACACTCAGCGGTAAAATCTGCAAAGATTGGATCTGTGAGCGCATTAATCTGCTCGGTGTGCGTCTTATAACAAACAGAGCGAGCAGCCGCCGGACTCTAACATCTGTTGATCCGTGCAGGACGTCACTGTGAGCAGACTGTTAGAAGATGTGACCGGCAGGTAACGTTAACGGTTATCTGCTACTGTAGCAGAGCTGCAAGTAAACGCTGAACTGAGCTGTGTGTTTTCAGTGTTAAACACTGCTGCAGGTATTCAAGCACGACTGTTGTTGGTGATTTACAGAGGTGGAAGATTTACTCAGATCATGTATTGCAGTAAAAAGTAGAACAAAGTGTTGTAGAGTTACAAATTACTTGTCAGTTACAAGTCCTGCATTCAGCATCTTCCTTAAGTAATATTACAAAAGTATTATCAAAATATACTTAAAGTACCAAAAGTAAAAGTGCTAATATATATTATTATATATATAATTATATATTATTTTATTGGATTATATTATAATCCAATAAATTGTATTAAATATAACTGATAATTTAAATAAAACGTTTTATTTAATTAAAGTAGCCTACTTGTACATAATTATTTTCTAGGGTTTAAAATGTATACATATTTGACATTTTCCCCTCATAGTTCTGTCAGAATGGGTACCAAGTTGGCATTGAATTTCATTTGAAATTGTATTAAAAAGGTCTTAAGAAGCCTTGAATTTAAGTTGGAAGATCCTGGGGGTACCCTGTAATTATTTGAGGGTTTAAAGTGGCACCTTTCACATTACATATAGCTATTTGACCCATTCTTGATATAATAATATTGATTAGTGCAGCTCAAAGGAAAAGTTTGAGGCTAACAGAGAACAAAGGTGAAACACCAGGGCACAATCCTTTGCTATTAGTTACAGCAAAACTAATGCTAATGCCAAATGTACTGCATGCAGAGAACTCCTGCTGCTAGTAGATGAAATAATTTACAATAACGAAGCATTAGGGATAACAACTCAAAACGTGGTCTATTTGCTACCTCGGTGAGTAAAACACAAAGAGAGAGAACAAAATGTAGTGCTGGGCCAGGGCTTGTGGGTGAAACGGCAAAGAGAAAAGAAGAGTGAGTAGAGAGAGGGATCAGAAGTATAGAGAACAGAGCAGATGTGTGTGTGAGTGAGAGACTGCAGGGCGGATTAAGGCGACACACTTCCTTTTTTGTTTGTTTGCGTGTGTAAACGCAGTTTTGATGAAATATTAATGCTGCCTTCGAAAATGCCTTGTAAAGGATCCTCTGTCTTTGACTCCTCCATCTGTAGCACCTCAGGTAGGCATTTAGTATGCCGTTCTCTCTGTCAGGAGGGAACCGGCAACCCTCCATGTGTCGAGCTGTCAGCGCAAATCCGCCGCCACCCCGCCCCTCCCCCCCCCCCACCCCGACCCCCACCCCTGTGACACACCTTTAGTCCCACAGTCTGGGTACCGGCCGCCCCACCCATCCACCTACCTAATCGCCAGTCAGCACTCCTTCAACAAAAACTTTTTCACAACGCAATTCTTGTTGCACTTTTTACAATGACAAGCGCACATCCTAATAAAAGATGGAATAGAAGAGGTGTTTGAATGATTGATAAGTTTTGACATTTAGTTCAAATTTCCTGATGTAAATCTTCTCTTCCTCTCACCGAATAAACTAAGACGTGCTTTCTTCTGAGACCGAGTTGACGAGGAGCTTGGCGATATTGATTGCACTTCAGAGAGCTGCTTGATTGGCAGTTGCCAAGGATCTGAGGATCTTATCCCACCCGTGCACCCACCCAAGCATCATCCCAGAGTCTCTACAGAGGAATCAGATACACCGAGAGTCCCTCATCTCCCTGTGCTCCTGCTAATGCATCCTGACTGAGGAAGGGTAAATGATAGCGCCTGTTGACAAACATGAGTCTTGCTTGTGGTTTGGCGAAGCGTTGGTTGGGAAGCAAAGACTCTGACACCCATTGGCTCTCTGAGTCTGCATCAGGTGCAAGCAATCTCAGCCATTCTAGTCAATGCTTGATATTCCACCAGCCACGCCACGGCGCGTCCCAGAAGCGTGCGTGAAGCGGCTCTACACTCTGCTAAAGATACGCGCCAGGTCTATTTTCATGCGAGTAACGGGCCGGCAGGAAGTAAACCAATCAGAGCAGCGGAGACAGAAGTCACAGAAGATGCAAGTCAAAGGAAGGCTTCGACAGAGCAAAGGCAGAGGCGGCAGGCTTCCGTGTCGTGCGGACGGGTGTGGCAATGTGTATACATACGTGATCGCGGTTCTCCGTTCCTCTTTTAAAATAAATGCGCTGTTGATATCTTCTATAACAGAGGCAATGGCGGAATCTACACATCTCAATTCTCCAGCGGCAGCCATCTTTGTTGTAAACAAATTCAACCCAAGCACTCTTTGGTGACGTATAAAGCCCGCCCTGACAATTTGATTGGTCCGAACAGCTCTGGTTCGAGCATAGTTGCTCCACAACGGGGCTAAGGAGTGGAAGGTAGATACCAGCTTAATAAACATGCCATGCTTCATAATAGGCTTCATTTATAATGTAGACGTGCACATTTTCGATCTTGTGACTCAAGGCTGAGGGGCAGGAGGCAAAGAAAGAAAGAGCACAGATGTTACAAATAGTGCTTTTAGTTTGATATATTTTTACATGTGTGCATAAACTCTTGCTCTAGTGTTTTTTGATTTCACGAAAGATGGAAGATGCAAGTATTTCCCTCTCCCCAAGCATCATACAAAGACAGCATAAACATATATACAAAGAGGGAGTAAAAAATGGCGACTGTTGCCTGAGGATATGGTTGTCATAAAAAAGCTGGGTTGGGATTTGTTGGTGTCACTCAATAAATCAGTGGGATTTTAATTACCTGCCTGGTGTGGAGGAGCCGTGACAAGCAAAGTGTAAGAGTGTGTGTGTGTGTGTGGTTGAGAACATAGAGGCCGTGACAGGCGCTAGCTCTGTGAGTTAGCATTCCTCCTGGGCCGGACCGTACCAAAAGCCTGACAGGGCAGAGCTACAAACTCACACACACATACAGGGCCGTACCATTCTCCGGTGGGGGCGGGGTCTGAGGCGGAAGGGGTCTGCTTACAGAGTCGCAGCTCA